>OZ025263.1:1207496-1396496 GCA_964019135.1 Arenicola marina | reverse complement strand
ACATTGGCTACAAGTGTGTCCTACGTTACGTCATTGTAAACATTACATTGGCTACAAGTGTGTCCTACGTCACGTCATTGTAAACATTACATTGGCTACAAGTGTGTCCTACGTTACGTCATTGTAAACATTACATTGGCTACAAGTGTGTCCTACGTCACGTCATTGTAGACATTACATTGGCTACAAGTGTGTCCTACGTCACGTCATTGTAAACATTACATTGGCTACAAGTATGTCCTACGTCACGTCATTGTAAACACTACATTGGCTACAAGTGTGTCCTACGTTACGTCATTGTAAACATTACATTGGCTACAAGTGTGTCCTACGTCACGTCATTGTAAACATTACATTGGCTACAAGTGTGTCCTACGTCACGTCATTGTAAACACTACATTGGCTACAAGTGTGTCCTACGTCACGTCATTGTAAACACTACATTGGCTACAAGTGTGTCCTACGTTACGTCATTGTAAACATTACATTGGCTACAAGTGTGTCCTACGTCACGTCATTGTAAACATTACATTGGCTACAAGTGTGTCCTACGTCACGTCATTGTAAACACTACATTGGCTACAAGTGTGTCCTACGTTACGTCATTGTAAACATTACATTGGCTACAAGTGTGTCCTACGTCACGTCATTGTAAACACTACATTGGCTACAAGTGTGTCCTACGTTACGTCATTGTAAACACTACATTGGCTACAAGTGTGTCCTACGTTACGTCATTGTAAACATTACATTGGCTACAAGTGTGTCCTACGTTACGTCATTGTAAACATTACATTGGCTACAAGTGTGTCCTACGTCACGTCATTGTAAACACTACATTGGCTACAAGTGTGTCCTACGTTACGTCATTGTAAACATTACATTGGCTACAAGTGTGTCATACGTCACGTCATTGTAAACATTACATTGGCTACAAGTGTGTCCTACGTTACGTCATTGTAAACATTACATTGGCTACAAGTGTGTCCTACGTCACGTCATTGTAGACATTACATTGGCTACAAGTGTGTCCTACGTCACGTCATTGTAAACATTACATTGGCTACAAGTGTGTCCTACGTTACGTCATTGTAAACATTACATTGGCTACAAGTGTGTCCTACGTTACGTCATTGTAAACATTACATTGGCTACAAGTGTGTCCTACGTCACGTCATTGTAAACACTACATTGGCTACAAGTGTGTCCTACGTTACGTCATTGTAAACATTACATTGGCTACAAGTGTGTCCTACGTCACGTCATTGTAAACACTACATTGGCTACAAGTGTGTCCTACGTCACGTCATTGTAAACATTACATTGGCTACAAGTGTGTCCTACGTCACGTCATTGTAAACACTACATTGGCTACAAGTGTGTCCTACGTCACGTCATTGTAAACATTACATTGGCTACAAGTGTGTCCTACGTCACGTCATTGTGTGTCATCCCTAGACTGGGATGAAGAGGTGAAATAATGAAATGGTTCCAGTCGGACAGATTAAAACGGTTTATCTTTGGTACTTATGTGACCATCTCACACCATCGGACGAGCTAATGTTTTATTTTCAAACCCTGGGAGGAGTTTATATCTGAAGATGATATGAATATGAAAGCTATCCCTGAAGATAAGCAAAGATGCTGCTGAGTGATCTCCAGGATAGTTTTGACACATGTAAGAGCCGTTGATGCGTGCCACCTGCGGTCGTGCCATCTCTCAACTGTTTTATTTGCACATGTAATCTACTAGAGACGTTAATATAGTATTTATTATACTGTTTTTACGGCTGAGGCGCTCTTTGTTGATGATAATATTGTATTAACTTCTTTTTATTCTCTCTACAACTGTGGCTCGGTTTCACGAACACAGTTTAGACAACTACGGGGCTTAGTCGACTAAAGTTATCATGTAAATGATGGGCGATTTTAGCCGATTAAGCCCCGAAGCCACTGTAACACAAGAGTTTGCTGTCGTAATTACATCGGTAATTGGATGGTATCGTTGTGTGACTTGCAAGAGGTGTATTCCTGTCGGTCGAGAAAAGCTGCTGACTAGACACAATTTATTTGATCAGGTGACATACATACAGTTAATCCCTCCAACCATCCGTGCTGGCGCCTCCTGGTGGTACCGACAGGGGGCGCTGTCGCATGACGGGTCGGGTTGTCCGGCGGGGGGGGGGGGGGGCAAGGAACGGGTCAGAGGGGTCCGGCGGGGGGTGGGGATTGGGGGATGGGTCGGGGGGGGCCCGCGCGGCGGGGGGGCAAATGGGGGACAGGTCGCGGGGTCTTGCCCGGGGGGTGGGGATACGGGGACGGGTCGGGGGGTCCGGCGGGGTGGGGAGGAGGGTAAGGGACGGGTCGGGTGGGTGGCCCGGGGCGTGGGTGTTGAGGTGGCGGGTGGGGGGAGGGGGAGAGGGGTCTTACAGACCAATCCCCTGGCATGGTTGCCATACTTACACCCCGCCCCAGGCATTAACATGGCCGGGGAGGTCGGCGCCACGCCCGAGGCCGTCCAAACCGCCCATAAAGCAGACTTTAACAGTCCATTTGTAACAGCCCCCCCCCTCCCCCTGCTCAGCCCCCCCCCTACCTCCGTGGGGATGGCAGAGCGGTCCATACGGCGGGGTTGACCTGGGGACTTAGATACGGGGCTTTCTGCGGGGACCCGGACTGACGCGAACTGCTGCATCCACCCCCACCGTCTACCCCCACCTCCTCCTCCCGTGCCCAAAGGGGGTGGGGAGGGAAGCTTCTTTGACACTACAGGCGACAAGTACAGTAGGTTTCGATGCCCTTTCGGATGAACTCCATGCGGTATTTTACATCTCAGACTATATGTCTCAGATGGTATATCCCGGATAGCGCCTCCCAAACGGCATGTCCCAAATGGCATGTTCGATATGACGTGTCCCATACGACGTGTCCCAGACATCAAATCCAAGAGGGCTCTCCAGTTCTCGCGGGTTCCATTTCCGGGTTTAGCTCTTTTGGGGACCAACACAAAAGCACGTGCTCTTAGAACGAGTGCGCATCACGCTGGTGCCTTGCTACAGCTGCGTGACGCGCACTCATTGTAGTCAACGTTTGAGTGTTAGGAACCGGCCGGCTGCGCAGTTTGTGCGTGATAAATCGAGTGGGTGTAAAACTATTTTTGTTTCCTTTGGTCCAGGTGTTGCTAACTATGAAATCATAATATAGTTAAAGATAAGACATTTATCACTCCATAATGCATGTGGTCCGTTCGATGAGATTGTTGGAAGCGTTGTATTTTGAGCAAATCGATGTTTACATTTCTGGACAAACGGAAGACCATTCCCTCGCCTGGTCAGTCCGTATAAGGAGCGTTGTTACGTAACCATAGATACCGCGCGCAGACATCCGAGTCATGATGACTATTATACGTCATACGACATGGAAACCTCGCGCAGCACATTAGATCGCCTGATACTGACAGTCATTCATGAGACAACCGTATTTTGGTTTATCAACTGTCCAACCGCTCATATATTACAGAAATATACTCGGATGGTTATAATTGTGATATTCACATAACTTCAGTGGTTATTTGTGCTTCCAAGGACAGCTTTAGCCGATCTTGTGTGTGAGGCGAGTGAAGGCAAACAACCGGAAGGTAGGCATCACGTACAGGCCGTTGATGCTAGGCATTGACGTAGAGCATAAGTATGCCTGTCTCGTGGGATCTCGATAAGATCCCGTAGTGACTGTATAGCCCTAGACGCCATGTTCTATACGGCATGTCCCAGATGCAATGTCCCATAAGGCATGTCCAACACGGCATGTCCCACAAGGCATGTCCCACAAGGCATGCCAGATGACACGTACCATATTGCATGTCGCAGACGCCATGTCGCAGATGGCATGTCAAGCCCAGAGTTGATAACACTAGCTTAGGGTAGCTTCACTAACATTGAGTAACGCGATACAGTGCCCATTACGGCTTTGATTAGATTAAGTGTCTACAAGTCCTCTCTCATTAGGCATATTAATCAGAACGCCATAAGGTAGTAAGAGACAGCAATGAGTTTACTACAGCATCGGCAGTCATGGGGCTTATTTCATGCAAAGCAGACATAGTTTCACAAAACCGATTTTCGTCAAAGCCTATGGATTGCCTGTCAATATCAGACAACAATACTGCGAACTAGCATGATGAACTAGGAATGTTGTAGGTTTGATCTTTAGGAGGACGCTTTAACCAATTCTAGTCATATTGCGTCAATGGGACAAGGAAGGGAAGTGCGGGGCCATGTCCCCGGGGGTAAATCCCTACTCTTTGCGAAGAAGGACATGGGATTGTTATCCTGAAAAAGATATGACCACAGCGGGGTTCGAACCACCGTTCCACGTGCCGTTAGGCCAGAGCGCTCAATGCAAGCGCTCTAACCCACTGAGCTATCGTGTGGCCCTGATGAACAAGGAAGAAATATAGAAGTTCGCTATGACGGCCATGGTCAATAATTTATTTGACAGTAGAAGGCTTCTGCAGTTGGATGATTATGTTCCACGTGGTGCTGCTGGACGGAGGAACCAGCTATATTGCACATCTGGTGCTTTATGGACAGAGAAACTAGCTATATGGCACATCTGGTGCTTTATGGACAGAGAAACCAGCTATATGGCACATCTGGTGCTTGATGGACAGAGAAACCAGCTATATGGCACATCTGGTGCTCTATGGACAGAGAAACCAGCTATATGGCACATCTGGTCCTTGATGGACAGAGAAACCAGCTATATGGCACATCTGGTGCTTTATGGACAGAGAAACCAGCTATATGGCACATCTGGTGCTTTATGGACAGAGAAACCAGCTATATGGCACATCTGGTGCTTTATGGACAGAGAAACCAGCTATATGGCACATCTGGTGCTTTATGGACAGAGAAACCAGCTATATGGCACATGTGGTGCTTTATGGACAGAGAAACCAGCTATATGGCACATCTGGTGCTTTATGGACAGAGAAACCAGCTATATGGCACATCTGGTGCTTTATGGACAGAGAAACCAGCTATATGGCACATCTGGTGCTTTATGGACAGAGAAACCAGCTATATGGCACATGTGGTGCTTTATGGACAGAGAAACCAGCTATATGGCACATCTGGTGCTTTATGGACAGAGAAACCAGCTATATGGCACATCTGGTGCTTTATGGACAGAGAAACCAGCTATATGGCACATCTGGTGCTTTATGGACAGAGAAACCAGCTATATGGCACATCTGGTGCTTTATGGACAGAGAAACCAGCTATATGGCACATCTGGTGCTTGATGGACGGAGGAACCAGCTATCTAACACATGCCGTCTGGAACCGGGATCCAGCCATATATCAGTAATATATCATCTCGATGTATCCGCGTGAATTAATACACATGTTACCGGAGACCAGGCGGGAAAACAAAGCAAAAACAAAGTTTTAACTCCTCTCCGCTCCCCTCCCCCTTCCACGTTCTACCCCCCCCCCCCTCTCCTCCCCCTTCCACGTCCTACTGCCCCCCCCCCCTCGTGGGTTCCATTTCCGGGTTTAGCTCTTTTGGGGACCAACACAAAAACACGTGCTCTTAGAACGAGTGCGCATCACGCTGGTGCCTTGCTACAGCTGCGTGACGCGCACTCATTGTAGTCAACGTTTGAGTGTTAGGAACCGGCCGGCTGCGCGGTTTGTGCGTGATAAATCGAGTGGGTGTAAAACTATTTTTGTTTGCTTTGGTCCAGGCATTGCTAACTGTGAAATCATAATATAGTTAAAGATAAGGCATTTATCACTCCATAATGCATGGGGTCCGTTCGATGAGATTGTTGGAAGCGTTGTATTTTGAGGCAATTCATCGATGTTTACATTTCTGGACAAACGGAAGACCATTCCCTCGCCTGGTCAGTCCGTATAAGGAGCGTTGTTACGTAACCATAGATACCGCGCGCAGACATCCGAGTCATGATGACTATTATACGTCATACGACATGGAAACCTCGCGCAGCACATTAGATCGCCTGATACTGACAGTCACTCATGAGACAACCGTATTTTGGTTTATCAACTGGCTAACCGCTCATATATTACAGAAATATACTCGGATGGTTATAATTCTGATATGCACAGAACTTCAGTGGTTATTTGTGCATCCAAGGACAGCTTTAGCGGATCTTGCGTGTGAAGCGAGTGAAGGTGAACAACCGGAAGGTAGGCAGCTAGTACAGGCCGTTGATGCTAGGCATTGACGTATAGCATTAGCATGCCTGTCTCGTGGGGTTTCGATAAGATCCCGTAGTGACTGTACAGCCCTAGACGCCATGTTCTATACGGCATGTCCCAGATGCAATGTCCCATAAGGCATGTTCCATAGGGCATGTCCCAAAAGGCAGGTCCCACAAGGCATGCTAGATGACCCGTACCATATTGCATGTCGCAGACGCCATGTCCCAGATGGCATGTCAAGCCCAGAGTTGATAACACTAGCTTAGGGTGTCTTAACTAACATTGAGTAACGCGATACATTGCCCATTACGGCTTTGATTAGACTAAGTGTCTAGATGTCTGCCAGTCATGTCTGTCCTCTCTCAGTAGGCATATGAATCAGAACGCCACCAAGGTAGTAAGAGACAGCACACAGTTTACTACAGCAATGGTAGTCATGGGGCTTATTTCATGCAAAGCAGACATAGTTTCACAAAACCGGTTTTCGTCAAAGCCTATGGATTGCCTGTCAATATCAGACAACAATAATGAGAACTGCCGGGTGTTCCAAGACAAGGTATCGGCTGCAATGGTAGCATGATGAACCAGGAATGTTGTAGGTTTGATCTTTAGGAGGACGCTTTAACCAATTCTAGTCATATCGCGTCAATGGGACAAGGAAGGGAAGTGCGGGGCCATGTCCCCGGGGGTAAATCCCTAC
This sequence comes from Arenicola marina, assembly GCA_964019135.1. Classification (NCBI taxonomy): domain Eukaryota; kingdom Metazoa; phylum Annelida; class Polychaeta; family Arenicolidae; genus Arenicola; species Arenicola marina. Next base: position 1,389,569 of record OZ025263.1, on the reverse strand, counting down.
TCTTTGCGAAGAAGGACATGGGATTGTTATCCTGAAAAAGATATGACCACAGCGGGGTTCGAACCACCGTTCCACGTGCCGTTAGGCCAGAGCGCTCAATGCAAGCGCTCTAACCCACTGAGCTATCGTGCGGCCCTGATGAACAAGGAAGAAATATAGAAGTTTGCTATGACGGCCATGGTCAATAATTTGACAGTAGAAGGCTTCTGCAGTTGTGGATGATTATGTTCCACGTGGTGCTGCTGGACGGAGGAACCAGCTATATTGCACATCTGGTGCTTTATGGACAGAGAAACCAGCTATATGGCTCATCTGGTGCTTGATGGACGGAGGAACCAGCTATCTAACACATGCCGTCTGGAACCGGGATCCAGCCATATATCAGTAATATATCATCTCGATGTATCCGCGTGAATTAATACACATGTTACCGGAGACCACGCGGGAAAACAAAGCAAAAATAAAGTTTTAACTCCTCTCCGCTCTCCTCCCCCTTCCACGTTCTACCCCCCCCCCCCTCTCCTCCCCCTTCCACGTCCTACTCCCCCCCCCCTGCCCCCCTCCCCCCCGTTATCCCCAACGCCCCAACACGCCTTCTGCACGTTGGGATTTTAACGCACTGGGACTAACTAACATGGAACGAGCATCCTCTTTGGACAAAACATTCCGCCGACAGTATCATATTAATTTGATGACAAAGTTAGTAGAAGTCCATCGAGACGGCGAGATACAACTATCCGCCTACAGAGAGGTCTCGGCAATAACAAAACGTTGGACGGAGATTCGTTGTGTCATTAGCACAAGCACATGGCTTGATCTTCGATGATTTCGTTTCCATATTGCTAACGCTTTTGCTATCTGCGTTGTCACCACTGTTGTTATCACTGTTGCTATCGCTGTTGCTATCGCTGTTGTTATCGCTGTTGCTATCGCTGTTGCTATCGCTGTTGTTATCGCTGTTGTTATCGCTGTTGCTATCGCGGTTGTTATCGCTGTTGCTATCGCTGTTGCTATCGCTGTTGCGATCGCTGTTGCTATCACGGTTGCTATCACTGTTGCTATCGCTGTTGCTATCGCTGTTGCTATCGCTGTTGCTATCGCTGTTGCTATCACTGTTGCTATCGCTGTTGCTATCGCTGTTGCTATCGCTGTTGTTATCGCTGTTGCTATCGCTGTTGCTATCGCTGTTGTTATCGCTGTTGCTATCGCTGTTGCTATCGCTGTTGCTATCGCTGTTGCTATCGCTGTTGCTATCGCTGTTGCTATCGCTATTGTTAGCGCTGTTGCTATCGCTGTTGCTATCGCTGTTGCTATCGCTGTTGCTATCGCTGTTGCTATCGCTGTTGCCATCGCTGTTGCTATCGCTGTTGCTATCGCTGTTGCTATCGCTGTTGCTATCGCTGTTGTTAGCGCTGTTGCTATCGATGTTGCCATCGCTGTTATTGTCACTGTTGCCATCACAGAGTTCACCACCACAGTTACTATCACTGTAACGGTAACCATCACCATCCCTTCCACTATCTTCTCCAGGCCGCCATCACCGTCTGCCCCCGGCCTCCCCCCCCCCCCACCCAGTCACCCCCGCTCTTGGCCCCCCCCCGCCCAGTCACCGACGCTCCTGCACCCCCGCCCCTTCCCCCCTGCCCACCCAGAAGACAGACCGCCAGGCTAACCTGACCCTATGAAGACTAATGCTCGGGGGGCACGGCCTCCCGCTCACGTCACCAATATTCCTCCAGACGCTTATTCATCTTTACGATGCTCGATATGGCTGCCACTTACCTTGTCATCACAAAGGTCATACGTAACGACCTCGCCATCAGATACCGCATACATCACGACCAGCGGTGTCACAGCGACAGACAATAAGTATTCTGCGATGTAAGGTCTCCTGCATTGGCCCTGGGAGCTGCAAAATTGATCCTTGGGGCTGCAATATTTGGTCCTGGGAGCTCCAACATTAATCTTTGGAGCTCCAACATTTGGTTCTAGGAGCTGCAACATTTGGTCCTGAGAGTGACAACATTATTTTGGTCATAGGGGCTCCAACATTTGGTCCTAGGGCTCCAACATTTGGTCCTGGAAACTATAAACTTGGTCCTGGGAGCTCTAACATTTAGTCCTGGGGGCTCTAACATTTGGTCGTTGGGGCTCTAACGTTCGGTTCTAGGGGGCTCCAACATTGGTCCTGGAAGCTCCAACATTGGTCCTGAAAGCTCCAACATTGGTCCCGGGGGGTTCCAACATTGGTCCTGGGAGCTCCAACATTGGTCCTGGGGGCTCCAACATTGGTCCTGAAAGCTCCAACATTGGTCCTGAAAGCTCCAACATTGGTCCCGGGGGGTTCCAACATTGGTCCCGGGGGCTCCAACATTGGTCCCGGGGGCTCCAACATTGGTCCTGGGAGCTCCAACATTGGTCCTGGAAGCTCCAACATTGGTCCCGGAAGCTCCAACATTGGTCCCGGAAGCTCCAACATTGGTCCCGGAAGCTCCAACATTGGTCCTGGAAGCTCCAACATTAGTCCTGGAAGCTCCAACATTGGTCCCGGAAGCTCCAACATTGGTCCTGGGAGCTCCAACATTGGTCCTGAAAGCTCCAACATTGGTCCCGGGGGGTTCCAACATTGGTCCCGGGGGCTCCAACATTACTCCTGGAAACTCCAACATTGGTCCTGGAAGCTCCAACATTGGTCCTGGAAGCTCCAACATTGGTCCGGGGAGCTCTAACATTGGTCCTGGAAGCTCCAACATTGGTCCTGGAAGCTCCAACATTGGTCCTGGAAGCTCCAACATTGGTCCTGGAAGCTCCAACATTGGTCCTGGGGGCTCCAACATTGGTCCTGGGGGCTCCAACATTACTCCTGGAAAACTCCAACATTGGTCCTGGGAGCTCTAACATTGGTCCTGGAAGCTCCAACATTGGTCCTGGTAACTCCAACATTGGTCCTGGAAGCTCCAACATTGGTCCTGGAAGCTCCAACATTGGTCCTGGGAGCTCCAACATTGGTCCTAGTGGTTCGAGCATTTGGTCCTGGAAGCTCCAACATTGGTCCTGGAAGCTCCAACATCGGTCCTGGAAGCTCCAACATTGGTCCTGGGAGCTCCAACATTGGTCCTGGGGGCTCCAACATTGGTCCCGGGGGGTTCCAACATTGGTCCCGGGGGCTCCAACATTACTCCTGGAAACTCCAACATTGGTCCTGGAAGCTCCAACATTGGTCCTGGAAGCTCCAACATTGGTCCTGGAAGCTCCAACATTGGTCCTGGAAGCTCCAACATTGGTCCTGGAAGCTCCAACATTGGTCCTGGAAGCTCCAACATTGGTCCTGGAAGCTCCAACATTGGTCCTGGGAGCTCCAACATTGGTCCTGGAAGCTCCAACATTGGTCCTGGTAACTCCAACATTGGTCCTGGAAGCTCCAACATTGGTCTTTGGAGCTCCAACATTGGTCCTGGAAGCTCCAACATTGGTCCTGGAAGCTCCAACATTGGTCCTAGAAGCTCCAACATTGGTCCTGGGAGCTCCAACATTGGTCCTAGTGGCTCGAGCATTTGGTCCTGGGAGCTCCAACATTTGGTCCTGGGAGCTCCAACATTTGGTCCTGGGAGCTTCACAATTGGTCCTGGGGACTCCAACCTTTGGCTCTGGGGGCTTCAGCCGATGTACCCATGTCGACAACCTCACTAAATCGATTTTAAAGAAATGGTTTGATACGTCTTTTCCACCCCTCAGTGAGACTAATTAATACCCAGGGGAATCCGCGTCATCCACGTGTAGCAAACTCGGCTTCAGGCCAGCAATGGCGGGGTTCACCTCAGTACTAAACATTCCATTGTTCTCGGGTGTTCATTGGCCCAACGTAGGCTTAACGTGCACGAATTTGGCCTAAAACATCGCACCATTATCGTTACATTAAGTCGTATACTGCCTTTAGTGTCCAGTGCGACGGACGACAATTGTATATCCGTTTGCACCTTTGACCTTTGATATATTATTGCTTCCCTGACAATTTTTGATACATTACTACTGGCCCTACACCCCTCCCCCCCCCCCTCCACCACCCACCACCCCTCCCCGTTCCGGGCACACCAGCACCCATTTATGTGCCCACTGGAATGGCTCGTCACACGGCAGCACACCCAGGACTGTCAGAACGAGGCCACAGATGACCGGGTCGAGGGAGTAGGCTCTATCCCTCTATCTATCTCCCTATACCGGGCGGTCAGTGTCCTACGAGCCTTAAAGGACCACATATGAGAAAACACGGCGAAGAGATATAAAGGCTATTTCATGCTTTCACTTTCGGTAATATAAGATCCCGCCTGGAACAATTCGCCGCCGGTTATGCAGACGTTATATCCCCTATCCTTCTACCCTCTTCCCCTGCCTCTCCTCCCCCTCCCCCTGCCCCTCCCCCTCCCCTCTCCTTGCCGCCCCTCTCCGCTTCCTATGCCGCCGGCTATAACAGGTTTACCTCTGACCTCCTGGGATTCACTTATGCACTATATCAACAGGGGTATATAACTATATAGATACATATATATATATACAATCTGTAAGGGCGCCGTTATCATGCAGTTCGCTGTGGCGAGATGCGCTCTGAACGTACAATAAATTTATTTCCGGTTCCGCCCGAGGCATTACCGGAAGTTGTCAGTTATTTACACCACAGTGTCGCCATCTAGCGGGCGGGTTTGGCGCTTCGAGCGGTAAAATAGAAACACTGTATGCTTTTATGACCCGGAGAGTACGTTGATGCCTTCAAAGTCTTGGATGTCAACCTACATTCTTTAAAGCAATATACTTACATGCGCCATCTTAGATTTTTTATATTTTAAAATCAAGACGTTTTATATCTCTTTGAGTCTGTAAAACAAACATGTCAACATAAAACTGCGCGGTTTATTTATATCGCGCGCGGACGTGATAGCAAGTCGCGGTCGACATCACACACAAAATACCGAACAGCGAACAGGCGCGCAGCGATATAAAGCCGGCCACCAACTTCTGTTCCGTTGACCAAATTGCTTCTCTCCGGATAGCCCACAGGCTTTCAGGATTTAAAATCAAGACAGGATATACTTATTTGACACGGAGAAGAGGTTGGTTATACAAAACATTACGGAATATATTGCTTTAATAGTCCACTGGCCTTCTTGGAGATTTTCGGTGTTTTAAATATTGTTCTTGGGTGGCATAGGCGTTTGCGTTATGTACACGTATATCAAATCATTAAATACGTAAATGTTAATCCTGAGGCCCATCTCGTCATGACTGCGATGGTCTGTTATCTGATTGACTGTTTCAAAGTGTATTATTCACCGAGAATATCTACACAATAATCTTGATAATCTGGAGCCTCCCAAGCTCAGACTGTGAGCAGAAGGCTGAGCTGCAAATCAACAGGTCATGGGTTCGCGCCCTGGTACCTCTTCTGAGCGAGTGGGGGCAAGTGGGGTCGTGTTCCCAAGTCACGAGGAATAAATTTCGTTATTCCCAGGTCACAATGAATTAAGCGGGGAACTCACTGCAAACAATGGAAGGGCGGATACATGATATAAATTTAACGATTTCCCAATTCACGGATATTTAATGTTAAAATTTTCAGTTCGCGATTAATGAGAATCCTTGATCACGACGGTCGGCTAATATCGCATTTCCAGTTCACGTAGAATTATTTTCCTCATTCCCAATTCACGTAGAATAATTTTCCTCAATCCCAGTTCACGTAGAATTATTTTCCTCATTCCCAGTTTAAGGTGAAATGAATAGCCAATTCCCGGGGAACGGAAATACCTCTCGCTAGGGAGGGAGGAGAGGGTGGGCGGCAGATCCAGGGTGAGTGTGTAGGTAGGGAGGAGAGGGTGGGCGGCAGATCCAGGGTGGGTGTGTAGGTAGGGAGGAGTGGGTGGGCGGCAGATCCAGTGTGGGTATGTAGGTAGGGAGGAGAGGGTGGGTGTGTAGGTAGGGAGGAAAGGGTGGGTGTCAGATCCAGGGTGGGTGTGTAGGTAGGGAGGAGAGGGTGGGTGTGTAGGTAGGGAGGAGAGGGTGGGCGGCAGATCCAGGGTGGGTGTGTAGGTAGGGAGGGGAGGGTGGGTGTCAGATCCAGGGTGGGTGCGTAGGTAGGGAGGGGAGGGTGGGTGTCAGATCCAAGGTGGGTGTGTAGGTAAGGAGGAGAGGGTGGGTGTCAGATCCAGGGTGGGTGTGTAGGTAGGGAGGAGAGGGTGGGTGTCTGATCCAGGGTGGGTGTGTAGGTAGGGAGGGTAGGGTGGGTGTGTAGGGAGGGAGGAGAGGGTGGGTGTCAGATCCAGGGTGGGTGTGTAGGTAGGGAGGAGAGGGTGGGTGTGTAGGTAGGGAGGAGAGGGTGGGTGTCTGATCCAGGGTGGGTGTGTAGGTAGGGAGGGGAGGGTGGGTGTGTGGGGAGGGAGGAGAGGGTTGTTGTCAGATCCAGGGTGGGTGTGTAGGTAGGGAGGGGAGGGTGGGTGTGTGGGGAGGGAGGAGAGGGTGGGTGTCAGATCCAGGGTGGGTGTGTAGGTAGGGAGGAGAGGGTGGACGGCAGATCCAGTGTGGGTGTGTAGGTAGGGAGGAGAGGGTGGATGTGTAGGTGGGGAGGAAAGGGTGGGTGTCAGATCCAGTGTGGGTGTGTAGGTAGGGAGGAGAGGGTGGCTGTGTAGGTGGGGAGGAAAGGGTGGGTGTCAGATCCAGGGTGGGTGTGTAGGTAGGGAGGAGAGGGTGGCTGTCAGATCCAGGGTGGGTGTGTAGGTAGGGAGGGGAGGGTGGGTGTGTAGGTAGGGAGGAGAGGGTGGGTGTGTAGGTAGGGAGGAGAGGGTGGGTGTCAGATCCAGGGTGGGTGTGTAGGTAGGGAGGGGAGGGTGGGTGTCAGATCCAGGGTGGGTGTGTAGGTAGGGAGGGGAGGGTGGGTGTCAGATCCAGGGTGGGGGTGTAGGTAGGGAGGAGAGGGTGGGTGTCAGATCCAAGGTGGGTGTGTAGGTAAGGAGGAGAGGGTGGGTGTCAGATCCAGGGTGGGTGTGTAGGTAGGGAGGAGAGGGTGGGTGTCAGATCCAGGGTGGGTGTGTAAGTAGGGAGGGGAGGGTGGGTGTGTAGGTAGGGAGGAGAGGGTGGGCGGCAGTCCCAGGGTGGGTGTGTAAGTAGGGAGGGGAGGGTGGGTGTGTAGGTAGGCAGGAGAAGGTGGGTGTCAGATCCAGGGTGGGTGTGTAGGTAGGGAGGAGAGGTGGGTGTCAGATCCAAGGTGGGTGTGTAGGTAGGAAGGGGAGGGTGGGTGTCAGATCCAGGGTGGGTGTGTAGGCAGGGACGGGAGGGTGGGTGTCAGATCCAGGGTTGGTGTGTAGGTAGGGAGGGGAGGGTGGGTGTGTAGGTAGGATAGGGTGGGTGTCAGATCCAGGGTGGGTGTCTAGGTAGGGAGGGGAGGGTGGGTGCGTAGGTAGGGAGGGGAGGGTGGGTGTCAGATCCATGGTGGGTGTGTAGGTAGGGAGGAGAGGCTGGGTGTCAGATCCAGGGTGGGTGTGTAGGTAGGGAGGGGAGGGTGGGTGTCAGATCCAGGGTGGGTGTGTAGGTAGGATAGAGTGGGTGTCAGATCCAGGGTGGGTGTCTAGGTAGGTAGGGGAGGGTGGGTGCGTAGGTAGGGAGGGGAGGGTGGGTGTCAGATCCAGGGTGGGTGTGTAGGTAGGGAGGAGAGGGTGGGTGTCAGATCCAGGGTGGGTGTGTAGGTAGGGAGGGGAGGGTGGGTGTCAGATCCAGGGTGGGTGTGTAGGTAGGGATGGGAGAGTGGGTGTCAGTTCCATGATGGGTGTCTAGGTAGGGAGGGGAGGGTGGGTGTGTAGGTAGGGAGGAGAGGGTGGGCGGCAGATCCAGGGTGGGTGTGTAAGTAGGGAGGGGAGGGTGGGTGTGTAGGTAGGGAGGAGAGGGTGGGTGTCAGATCCAAGGTGGTTGTGTAGGTAGGGAGAGAGGGTGGGTGTGTAGGTAGAGAGGAGAGGGTGGGTGTCAGATCCAGGGTGGGTGTGTAGGTAGGGAAGAGAGGTGGGTGTCAGATCCAAGGTGGCTGTGTAGTTAGGGAGGGGAGGGTGGGTTTCAGATCCAGGGTGGGTGTGTAGGTAGGGAGCAGAGGGTGGGTGTCAGATCCAGGGTGGGTGTGTAGGTAGGGAGGGGAGGGTGGGTGTCAGATCCAGGGTGGGTGTGTAGGTAGGGAGGAGAGGGTGGGCGGCAGATCCAGGGTGGGTGTGTAGGTAGGGAGGAGAGGGTGGGTGTGTAGGGAGGGGGGAGAGGGTTGGTGTCAGATCCAGGGTGGGTGTGTAGGTAGGGAGGAGAGGGTGGGTGTGTAGGTAGGGAGGAAAGGGTGGGTGTCAGATCCAGGGTGGGTGTGTAGGTAGGGAGGAGAGGTGGGTGTCAGATCCAAGGTGGCTGTGTAGTTAGGGAGGGGAGGGTGGGTTTCAGATCCAGGGTGGGTGTGTAGGTAGGGAGCAGAGGGTGGGTGTCAGATCCAGGGTGGGTGTGTAGGTAGGGAGGGGAGGGTGGGTGTCAGATCCAGGGTGGGTGTGTAGGTAGGGAGGAGAGGGTGGGCGGCAGATCCAGGGTGGGTGTGTAGGTAGGGAGGAGAGGGTGGGTGTGTAGGGAGGGAGGAGAGGGTTGGTGTCAGATCCAGGGTGGGTGTGTAGGTAGGGAGGAGAGGGTGGGTGTGTAGGTAGGGAGGAAAGGGTGGGTGTCAGATCCAGGGTGGGTGTGTAGGTAGGGAGGAGAGGGTGGGTGGCAGATCCAGGGTGGGTGTGTAGGTAGGGAGCAGAGGGTGGGTGTCAGATTCAGGGTGGGTGTGTAGGTAGGGAGGGGAGGGTGGGTGTCAGATCTAGGGTGGGTGTGTAGGTAGGGAGGAGAGGGTGGGCGGCAGATCCAGGGTGGGTATGTAGGTAGGGAGGAGAGGGTGGGTGTGTAGGGAGGGAGGAGAGGGTTGGTGTCAGATCCTGGGTGGGTGTGTAGGTAGGGAGGAGAGGGTGGGCGGCAGATCCAGGGTGGGTGTGTAGGTAGGGAGCAGAGGGTGGGTGTGTAGGTAGGGAGGAAAGGGTGGGTGTCAGATTCAGGGTGGGTGTGTAGGGAGGGAGGAGAGGGTGGGTGTGTAGCTAGTGAGGAGAGGGTGGGTGTCAGATCCAGGGTGGGTGTGTAGGTAGGGAGGAGAGGGTGGGTGTCAGATCCAGGGTGGGTGTGTAGGTAGGGAGGGGAGGGTGGGTGTGTAGGTAGGGAGGAGAGGGTTGGTGTCAGATCCAGGGTGGGTGTGTAGGTAGGGAGGAGAGGGTGGGTGTGTAGGTAGGGAGGGGAGGGTGGGCGGCAGATCCAGTGAGGGTGTGTAGGTAGGGAGGGGAGGGTGGGCGGCAGATCCAGGGTGGGTGTGTAGGTAGGGAGGGGAGGGTGGGCGGCAGACCCAGGGTGGGTGTGTAGGTAGGGAGGGGAGGGTGGGCGGCAGACCCAGGGTGGGTGTGTAGGTAGGGAGGGGAGGGTGGGCGGCAGACCCAGGATGGGTGTGTAGGTAGGGAGGGGAGGGTGGGCGGCAGATCCAGGGTGGGTGTGTAGGTAGGGAGGGGAGGGTGGGCGGCAGATCCAGTGAGGGTGTGTAGGTAGGGAGGGGAGGGTGGGCGGCAGATCCAGGGTGGGTGTGTAGCTACGGGGCTTGGTGTTTTTTTAAATAATACCCTCTACCACCTCTAGGGCGCTTTTATTTCGATGACTCACTCACTCAGCCTCCTGGCAGCGTCTGCCACCCCAGTGCCCATCTCGTGGCTTCAGGATCCTCCGCAGGCCCCGAGCGAGATGACATCGGCGATAGAACAGCGATAAACGCGCCTTGACCCAGAATTACGGCGCGGGCTGCGCGCCGACGATAAGAGGCATGTTATGGTGACTTCACGCTGTTGTGTCTAACACATTTCCGGCTGGAATTGCCGTTGGGTCTTTTTTTGTTCCCCGATCGGTGACAATAATCGCGTTATAATAAACCCGGGATGCGCCTTTCACTTCCGCGTCAACAACCCCCCCCCCCCCACCCAATTCGCCCCCACCCCTCTACATACACAGACAATCCTCTTGGTGGAATAGTATTTGTTTGTTTCTGCTCCGCCAAAACGAGATGGCTTCTAGCGGTGTGTGTGTATGGATGGGTGGAGTGGGGGGGGGGGGGGCAGGTCTTTTCTCTTGTTTTTGCCTCGTGGACGCTCACTCACTGCTCACGGAGTTCTTGTTGATGTTAGCCTAGACAATGAGGCTCCACAGCAGCAGCCGTCAGCTGGCGACCACCGGGAAAGTAACCGCGGAAAACTGAACAAAATGTGATCAAACTGCATGCACACAGTGCCACATCGAACGCCCATTCTGTAGCAGAGTACAGTTGTCCCCCCCCCCCCCCACACACAAACCAAATCCGTCAAATAAGACCCACGAGGTCTTCTTAAAACTAAGAGTGATTGTTTCACTACCATTGGCGGCACTCCAATAAACGGGTTAAAGGGGTCTTTTGGGTGGCATTTGAACACAAAACAAGAGGACGGAGTGCCAACGTTACTTTGATTTCTTCGAATCTAAAAAATGGTTTCAGGCCGTCTCTTGGACGGACACACAAGGACTAAACGGGGCCAAGGCACAAATTAAGGGGCGAGCATATTTGTGCCATCGCGATCGCAAGAAGGCGAGGGCGAGATGGTGAGAACGCGAAGGCGAGAACGCAAGAATGCGAGGGCGAGATGGTGAGAACGCGAAGTCGAGAACGCAAGAAGGCGAGGGCGAGATGGTGAGAACGCGAAGGCGAGAACGCAAGAATGCGAGGGTTCGCCATCGCGTTCTCGCCCTCGCGTTCTCGCTTTGGCGTCCTTGCGTGCTCGCTATGTTTGTGCCAGGCGAGACTGCGAGTAGCACACATTGCTAACAAGGTGAGAGACTTCCAGGGTTCGGGCAGGGTAAGGGGCGGGGGTGAGGAGGGGCGGGGGTGAGGGGCGGGGGTGTGGAGGGGCGGGGGTGAAGGGCGGGGGTGAGGAGTAGAGGGGCGCACATCTTTCTCTCTACATTGACCCTTTTCGTTGTCGCGATATGATAAACAGTTAAACTTAAAGGAGACGTAATGTTCGGAACTATACGATCTCTGGTTATTGAGCGTCCTGCTTCAAACCAAGCTACCAAGCAACCGTCCAGCGGGAGGCGCGGCGAGATCAGCATTGCGGCTGCAACGGTGACGCCCCCTAGCCACTGAAAAGAGCTTGATATGCCGCATCGGAGGCTATCATCCCTCATCCCGGAGGCCTGCTCAACATTTCATGAGAGTAACGGGGGAATAGGGCCACTGAGACCACTCTACCCCCTAACAACCCCACCCCCCTGCACTCCCCCTCCAGCCCCCACTCCCCCTGTGCCCCCCCCCCGGCACTCCCCCTCTACCCCCCCACTCCCCCTCTACTCACCCCCACTCCCCCTCTACCCCCACACTCCCCCTCTACCACTTTACCCTCCCTCCTAAGCTTCCCCTACGAGCATACCGGAGTATCCCGTAAAAGGTCGTTATGATATTGGCTTCGGTCCCTGGAAATAGCTATGGCGGCCTTCTTCATCAGAGGGATTCCCATGTGAGACACCACAACTAACAGTATTATATGACAGGAGTTCTAAAAGTTACCCCCCCCCCCCCCCCAACCCCTTCGAACACACTCGGCTGGATCCGCCACCCACCAGCTCAATCCACCTGGAATCGACCACAGACTAGCTGGTTCCCCTACCCCCCACTACCCCCCCCCCCCCTCCCCGGATACGCTTACCACCTAGCTAGATTCGCGTATTGTTCTGATTAGAGAAATAGGACAAAAATACGTATTGCTTATACAAAAAACAGTAATATGCAGAGAAGTGTGTGGAATAATTCCCGGACAGTATTGTCGAGAGTATTGTCGGTAGAGTAATGTCTGGTGGGATATTTGTAGTAATGTCAGGAGTAAGCCCCGGAATAATGTACGAAATAACGTCTAGAGTAATACCCGGAATAATGTACGGGCTAACGTCTAGAGTAATACCCGGAATAATGTAGGACTAACGTCTAGAGTAATACCCGGAATAATGTACGGACAAACGTCTGGAGTAATACCCGGAATAATGTACGAAATAACGTCTAGAGTAATACCCGGAATAATGTAGGACTAACGTCTAGAGTAATACCCGGAATAATGTACGGACTAACGTCTAGAGTAATACCCGGAATAATGTACGGACAAACGTCTGGAGTAATACCCGGAATAATGTAGGACTAACGTCTGGAGTAATACCCGGAATAATGTACGAAATAACGTCTGAAGTAATACCCGGAATAATGTAGGACTAACGTCTAGAGTAATACCCGGAATAATGTACGGACTAACGTCTAGAGTAATACCCGGAATAATGTACGGACTAACGTCTAGAGTAATACCCGGAATAATGTAGGACTAACGTCTAGAGTAATACCCGGAATAATGTAGGACTAACGTCTAGAGTAATACCCGGAATAATGTAGGACTAACGTCTAGAGTAATACCCGGAATAATGTACGGGCTAACGTCTGGAGTAATACCCGGAATAATGTACGGACTAACGTCTAGAGTAATACCCGGAATAATGTAGGACTAACGTCTAGAGTAATACCCGGAATAATGTAGGACTAACGTCTAGAGTAATACCCGGAATAATGTACGGACAAACGTCTGGAATAATACCCGGAATAATGTAGGACTAACGTCTAGAGTAATACCCGGAATAATGTACGGGCTAACGTCTGGAGTAATACCCGGAATAATGTACGGACTAACGTCTAGAGTAATACCCGGAATAATGTAGGACTAACGTCTGGAGTAATACCCGGAATAATGTACGGACAAACGTCTGGAGTAATACCCGGAATAATGTACGGACTAACGTCTGGAGTAATACCCGGAATAATGTAGGACTAACGTCTAGAGTAATACCCGGAATAATGTACGGGCTAACGTCTGGAGTAATACCCGGAATAATGTACGGACTAACGTCTGGAGTAATACCCGGAATAATGTACGGACTAACGTCTGGAGTAATACCCGGAATAATGTACGGACAAACGTCTGGAGTAATACCCGGAATAATGTACGGACTAACGTCTGGAGTAATACCCGGAATAATGTAGGACTAACGTCTAGAGTAATACCCGGAATAATGTACGGACAAACGTCTGGAGTAATACCCGGAATAATGTACGGACTAACGTCTAGAGTAATACCCAGAATAATGTACGGACTAACGTCTAGAGTAATACCCGGAATAATGTAGGACTAACGTCTAGAGTAATACCCGGAATAATGTACGGACTAACGTCTAGAGTAATACCCGGAATAATGTAGGACTAACGTCTAGAGTAATACCCGGAATAATGTACGGACTAACGTCTAGAGTAATACCCGGAATAATGTAGGACTAACGTCTAGAGTAATACCCGGAATAATGTACGAAATAACGTCTAGAGTAATACCCGGAATAATGTAGGACTAACGTCTAGAGTAATACCCGGAATAATGTAGGACTAACGTCTAGAGTAATACCCGGAATAATGTACGGATTAACGTCTGGAGTAATACCCGGAATAATGTAGGACTAACGTCTGGAGTAATACCCGGAATAATGTACGGACTAACGTCTAGAGTAATACCCGGAATAATGTAGGACTAACGTCTAGAGTAATACCCGGAATAATGTAGGACTAACGTTTAGAGTAATACCCGGAATAATGTACGGACTAACGTCTAGAGTAATACCCGGAATAATGTACGGATTAACGTCTGGAGTAATACCCGGAATAATGTAGGACTAACGTCTGGAGTAATACCCGGAATAATGTAGGACGAACGTCTAGAGTAATACCCGGAATAATGTACGGACTAACGTCTAGAGTAATACCCGGAATAATGTAGGACTAACGTCTAGAGTAATACCCGGAATAATGTAGGACTAACGTCTAGAGTAATACCCGGAATAATGTACGGACTAACGTCTAGAGTAATACCCGGAATAATGTAGGACTAACGTCTAGAGTAATACCCGGAATAATGTACGGACTAACGTCTAGAGTAATACCCGGAATAATGTACGGACTAACGTCTAGAGTAATACCCGGAATAATGTACGGACAAACGTCTAGAGTAATACCCGGAATAATGTAGGACTAACGTCTAAAGTAATACCCGGAATAATGTAGGACTAACGTCTAGAGTAATACCCGGAATAATGTACGGACTAACGTCTGGAGTAATACCCGGAATAATGTAGGACTAACGTCTAGCGTAATACCCGGAATAATGTACGGACTAACGTCTAGAGTAATACCCGGAATAATGTACGGACTAACGTCTAGAGTAATACCCGGAATAATGTACGGGCTAACGTCTAGGGTAATACCCAGAATAATGTAGGACTAATCTCTGGAGTAATACCCGGAATAATGTACGGACTAACGTCTAGAGTAATACCCGGAATAATGTACGGACTAACGTCTGGAGTAATACCCGGAATAATGTAGGACTAACGTCTAGCGTAATACCCGGAATAATGTACGGACTAACGTCTAGAGTAATACCCGGAATAATGTACGGACTAACGTCTAGAGTAATACCCGGAATAATGTACGGGCTAACGTCTAGGCTAATACCCAGAATAATGTAGGACTAATCTCTGAAGTAATACCCGGAATAATGTAGGACTAACGTCTAGAGTAATACCCGGAATAATGTACGGACTAACGTCTAGAGTAATACCCGGAATAATGTAGGACTAACGTCTGGAGTAATACCCGGAATAATGTAGGACTAACGTCTAGAGTAATACCCGGAATAATGTACGGACTAACGTCTAGAGTAATACCCGGAATAATGTACGGACTAACGTCTAGAGTAATACCCGGAATAATGTACGGGCTAACGTCTAGGGTAATACCCAGAATAATGTAGGACTAATCTCTGGAGTAATACCCGGAATAATGTAGGACTAACGTCTAGAGTAATACCCGGAATAATGTACGAACTAACGTCTAGCGTAATACCCGGAATAATGTAGGACTAACGTCTAGCGTAATACCCAGAATAATGTAGGACTAATCTCTGGAGTAATACCCAGAATAATGTAGGACTAATCTCTGGAGTAATACCCGGAATAATGTAGGACTAACGTCTAGAGTAATACCCGGAATAATGTAGGACTAACGTCTGAAGTAATACCCGGAATAATGTACAGACTAACGTCTAGAGTAATACCCGGAATAATGTAGGACTAACGTCTGGAGTAATACCCGGAATAATGTACGGACTAACGTCTAGCGTAATACCCGGAATAATGTACGGACTAACGTCTAGAGTAATACCCGGAATAATGTACGGACTAACGTCTGGAGTAATACCCGGAATAATGTACGGACTAACGTCTAGAGTAATACCCGGAATAATGTACGGGGTAACGTCTAGGGTAATACCCAGAATAATGTAGGACTAATCTCTGGAGTAATACCCGGAATAATGTAGGACTAACGTCTGAAGTAATACCCGGAATAATGTAGGACTAACGTCTAGAGTAATACCCGGAATAATGTACGGACTAACGTCTAGCGTAATACCCGGAATAATGTACGGACGAACGTCTAGAGTAATACCCGGAATAATGTACGGACTAACGTCTGGAGTAATACCCGGAATAATGTAGGACTAACGTCTAGAGTAATACCCGGAATAATGTACGGGCTAACGTCTAGGATAATACCCAGAATAATGTAGGACTAATCTCTGGAGTAATACCCGGAATAATGTAGGACTAACGTCTAGAGTAATACCCGGAATAATGTAGGACTAACGTCTAGAGTAATACCCGGAATAATGTAGGACTAACGTCTAGAGTAATACCCGGAATAATGTACGGACTAACGTCTAGCGTAATACCCGGAATAATGTACGGACTAACGTCTAGAGTAATACCCGGAATAATGTACGGACTAACGTCTGGAGTAATACCCGGAATAATGTACGGACTAACATCTAGCGTAATGCCCGGAATAATGTACGGACTAACGTCTAGAGTAATACCCGGAATAATGTACGGACTAACGTCTGGAGTAATACCCGGAATAATGTACGGACTAACATCTAGCGTAATACCCGGAATAATGTAGGACTAACGTCTAAAGTAATACCCGGAATAATGTAGGACTAACGTCTAGAGTAATACCCGGAATAATGTGCGGATTAACGTCTAGAGTAATACCCGGAATAATGTACGGACTAACGTCTAGAGTAATACCCGGAATAATGTAGGACTAACGTCTAGAGTAATACCCGGAATAATGTAGGACTAACGTCTAGAGTAATACCCGGAATAATGTAGGACTAACATCTAGCGTAATACCCGGAATAATGTGCGGATTAACGTCTAGAGTAATACCCGGAATAATGTACGGACTAACGTCTGGAGTAATACCCGGAATAATGTAGGACTAACGTCTAGCGTAATACCCGGAATAATGTACGGGCTAACGTCTGGAGTAATACCCGGAATAATGTACGGATTAACGTCTAGAGTAATACCCGGAATAATGTAGGACTAACATCTAGCGTAATACCCGGAATAATGTGCGGATTAACGTCTAGCGTAATACCCGGAATAATGTACGGACTAACGTCTAGAGTAATACCCGGAATAATGTACGGGCTAACGTCTAGAGTAATACCCAGAATAATGTAGGACTAATCTCTGGAGTAATACCCGGAATAATGTAGGACTAACGTCTAGAGTAATACCCGGAATAATGTAGGACTAACGTCTGGAGTAATACCCGGAATAATGCAGGACTAACGTCTAGAGTAATACCCGGAATAATGTACGGACTAACGTCTAGCGTAATACCCGGAATAATGTACGGACTAACGTCTAGAGTAATACCCGGAATGATGTAGGACTAACGTCTAGAGTAATACCCGGAATAATGTACGGACTAACGTCTAGCGTAATACCCGGAATAATGTACGGACTAACGTCTAGAGTAATACCCGGAATAATGTAGGACTAACGTCTAGAGTAATACCCGGAATAATGTACGGACTAACGTCTGGAGTAATACCCGGAATAATGTACGGACTAACGTCTGGAGTAATACCCGGAATAATGTACGGACAAACGTCTGGAGTAATACCCGGAATAATGTAGGACTAACGTCTAGCGTAATACCCGGAATAATGTAGGACTAACGTCTAGAGTAATACCCGGAATAATGTACGGACTAACGTCTAGAGTAATACCCGAAATAATGTGGGACTAACGTCTGGAGTAATACCCGGAATAATGTAGGACTAACGTCTAGAGTAATACCCGGAATAATGTACGGACTAACGTCTAGAGTAATACCCGGAATAATGTACGGACTAATCTCTGGAGTAATACCCGGAATAATGTAGGACTAACGTCTAGAGTAATACCCGGAATAATGTAGGACTAACGTCTAGAGTAATACCCGGAATAATGTACGGACTAACGTCTAGCGTAATACCCGGAATAATGTAGGACTAACGTCTGGAGTAATACCCGGAATAATGTAGGACTAACGTCTAGAGTAATACCCGGAATAATGTACGGACTAACGTCTAGAGTAATACCCGGAATAATGTACGGACGAACGTCTAGAGTAATACCCGGAATAATGTACGGACTAACGTCTAGAGTAATACCCGGAATAATGTACGGACTAACGTCTAGAGTAATACCCGGAATAATGTACGGACTAACGTCTGGAGTAATACCCGGAATAATGTACGGACTAACGTCTAGAGTAATACCCGGAATAATGTAGGACTAACGTCTGGAGTAATACCCGGAATAATGTAGGATTAACGTCTAGAGTAATACCCGGAATAATGTACAGACTAACGTCTGGAGTAATACCCGGAATAATGTACGGACTAACGTCTAGAGTAATACCCGGAATAATGTAGGACTAACGTCTAGAGTAATACCCGGAATAATGTACGGACTAACGTCTAGAGTAATACCCGGAATAATGTAGGACTAACGTCTAGAGTAATACCCGGAATAATGTACGGACAAACGTCTGGAGTAATACCCGGAATAATGTAGGACTAACGTCTAGCGTAATATCCGGAATAATGTAGGACTAACGTCTAGAGTAATACCCGGAATAATGTACGGACTAACGTCTAGAGTAATACCCGAAATAATGTAGGACTAACGTCTGGAGTAATACCCGGAATAATGTAGGACTAACGTCTAGAGTAATACCCGGAATAATGTACGGACTAACGTCTAGAGTAATACCCGGAATAATGTACGGACTAATCTCTGGAGTAATACCCGGAATAATGTAGGACTAACGTCTAGAGTAATACCCGGAATAATGTAGGACTAACGTCTAGAGTAATACCCGGAATAATGTACGGACTAACGTCTAGCGTAATACCCGGAATAATGTACGGACTAACGTCTAGCGTAATACCCGGAATAATGTACGGACTAACGTCTAGAGTAATACCCGGAATGATGTAGGACTAACGTCTAGAGTAATACCCGGAATAATGTACGGACTAACGTCTAGCGTAATACCCGGAATAATGTAGGACTAACGTCTGGAGTAATACCCGGAATAATGTAGGACTAACGTCTAGAGTAATACCCGGAATAATGTACGGACTAACGTCTAGAGTAATACCCGGAATAATGTACGGACGAACGTCTAGAGTAATACCCGGAATAATGTACGGACTAACGTCTAGAGTAATACCCGGAATAATGTACGGACTAACGTCTAGAGTAATACCCGGAATAATGTACGGACTAACGTCTGGAGTAATACCCGGAATAATGTACGGACTAACGTCTAGAGTAATACCCGGAATAATGTAGGACTAACGTCTGGAGTAATACCCGGAATAATGTAGGACTAACGTCTAGAGTAATACCCGGAATAATGTACAGACTAACGTCTGGAGTAATACCCGGAATAATGTACGGACTAACGTCTAGAGTAATACCCGGAATAATGTAGGACTAACGTCTAGAGTAATACCCGGAATAATGTACGGACTAACGTCTAGAGTAATACCCGGAATAATGTAGGACTAACGTCTAGAGTAATACCCGGAATAATGTAGGACTAACGTCTAGAGTAATACCCGAAATAATGTAGGACTAACGTCTAGAGTAATACCCGGAACAATGTACAGACTAACGTCTAGCGTAATACCCGGAATAATGTACGGACTAACATCTAGCGTAATACCCGGAATAATGTACGGACTAACGTCTAGAGTAATACCCGAAATAATGTAGGACTAACGTCTAGCGTAATACCCGGAATAATGTACAGACTAACGTCTAGCGTAATACCCGGAATAATGTACGGACTAACATCTAGCGTAATACCCGGAATAATTTACGGACTAACGTCTAGAGTAATACCCGAAATAATGTAGGACTAACGTCTAGAGTAATACCCGGAATAACGTACAGACTAACGTCTAGCGTAATACCCGGAATAATGTACGGACTAACGTCTAGAGTAATACCCGGAATAATGTACGGACTAACGTCTAGAGTAATACCCGGAATAATGTACGGACAAACGTCTGGAGTAATACCCGGAATAATGTACGGACCAACGTCTAGAGTAAGCCCCAGAATAATGATTGGATAAATATCTAGATGAATATATGGTGTCATATCTGCAGTAATGTCTGGTATCATATCTGCAGTATTGTCTGGTATCTTATCTGCAGTAATGTCTGGTGTCATATCTGCAGTAATGTCTGGTATCATATCTGCAGTAATGTCTGGTGTCATATCTGCAGTAATGTCTGGTATCATATCTGCAGTAATGTCTGGTGTTACATCTGCAGTAATGTCTGGTGTCATATCTGCAGTAATGTCTGGTATCATATCTGCAGTAATGTCTGGTATTATATCTGCAGTAATGTCTGGTGTCATATCTGCAGTAATGTCTGGTATTATATCTGCAGTAATGTCTGGTATCCTATCTGTAGTAATGTTCAGAGAAATGCCTGGTCTCGTATTTAATACATGGAGTAATGTTTTGAGTAACGTCCCCAGAAATGCTCAGTCATTGCCAGAGTAATGGTCCAGAGAAATGTCTGCCCCAGAATAATGTACGAGTCATCAATGTTGTGGGTTACGTCCATAGTAATGCTCAGAGTTATGACCAGAGTAGTGTTCTGAATAATGCCTGGAGTAATGTCCAATAGTAAAGTCCGGAGTAATGTCTAATAGTAATGTAGTTGTGTAATATCCTTTAGTAATTTTCCTTTCAGGAGTAATGCAACTACTTACGAGTTAAACAATAACATAGGTCTAAACACTAAATTATAACAACAGGATATATATTTATTATTTCTGGCTGATGTGAAGAGAACTATCATGATGTACAAGTAAATCATTTCGTTCATATAGAATAGTGCTATCGTGGCCAAATGAACATACCAAACGAAAATATAAAAAAATTATATGCATGCATTTATAACACAATCACTCTGCTACCGTTAGTTTCCTGTCTATGCTTTTCGAATGATGGCCCAGTATACAGGTATAACAATGGCAAATGTTTGCAGGCCATGACTAGTAGAGGCTGCCCACTTTTAATGTAACTTTCATTGGGGGTAAGGGTCCATGCACACCGCCTCAGATAGCGTTCTTCCTCAAAAGGGTGGGGGGGGGGTCCACGCCTCAGATGGTCTAACTTTTGCATTGAAAAACGGCATTCTTCCTCAAAAAGGGGGGCCGGACCGGAGCCCATGGACACCCTCCCCCGTATCCCTGGATCCACACTGTCTATGAATCTCCCCAGTTTGTCTGAGCGGAGCGGCGGGCCGTTTTGATGCCAGATGCCAATTTGATTGGCTAGAGGGACGCGTTATGATAAAAGATTGCCACCGACAGAATCAATGCATTCAAGTCCCCCGGTATAATGCGATCACTCAGTCTTTATCACAGGATAATGCCATGATGATGTACAAGATAACGGGCGCCTACGCCATTCGCTATCGTTAGGTGCTCCGTTATATCTCTGTTTCCGGCATTTTCTTTACCTCCCGGTGAGGGGGGGGGGGCGGGGCGGGGGGGGGGACACTACATATAGTTAGATGAATACATATGTGCCGCCCAAATTTTTTCGCCTCTTTTTCTCTCAATCCCCGAAGCAGAAATCCACAATTTCTCTCGATGTGCTCTTCTGAGATTGAAGTGTCACAGCTCTTGACTAGATATTCCAGTTGATATCGAAAGCGTTTATTTAATTAACCTCGACATACATTGCCATGACTGTCAGTGCCTTTTTAAACCAAATAATTATGTTTCAATGACCACATAATCTCGCATTTTTCTCTCGTTTTCCATGTGCCCTCTATGGCCTGGGCGGCACACCCCCATCACTTTACTAATGTAGTGCCCCCCCCCCCTCCCCCCGCGGGCTTCCTTAACACATTCTCACTCTCGTCCGCCAAGACGCGATGCGCCAATCAATTGAAGTAAAGGACAAACGCTCCACCTGTAATAAATATATGCCGGGAACCAGCTCATGGCTAATGACACAATCAGGTGGACAAAGGAAAGAGTTCCCTCTCAGTTATCGCTATTTCAAAACGGTACATTGAGTATTTTACTGCAATAAACACGCATTATAGTGCCTGATTCTTCCAAATGTTTCCTGTGCTGGACATTATAAATGATTGATCAAGAATCTGGAATTTGCAGCCTTGGTCTAAGCGGAGGAACGAATCGGAGGATCAGAATTATAACCATCAGTGGGAGTAGGTCTATGGAATATATTTAGCGCAAGTGCCCCCATGCAAGCCCGCTTCTCTAGGGGCACAACGGTGTCAATGTTAAATTTCTTAGACGTGAGTAGGGAATCGTGGATGTTGTGGAAAGGCCTACGCGTACAATCATAGTGTTTACGTAATCCATATACCTTGTTCTATCTTCATCTTCTGACATAAAGAAAGTGTGTCAACACCAGGTTGTTTCGGTTATATTTTCGCGAAGAAGTGTTGAAACATACGTCTTTTCCCGATCAACCGAACTTCTGATATGTAGCGCCACCTGGCGACCCAGCCACCATTTGTACCATGTGGAGAAACTGACGGTCCTGAACCGAAGCTCAATTATGTTGACTTCTGGTATTCTACATGCATTTTTGCGTCCGCTAGTTCACATCGTCACCATCTTGTATTATGCATTTCGAGACCGATAGATGTCTCTGAAAAAGAGTTATGTGACGGAATAAGCCTGCCCTCGGTTTAATGGATGGGAGCGGTTACTCACGTGCGTTGCCTGGTCAGCTGTTGCAGTGTTGAGTCTCATGTCAAATGATTGTGTATTTTCAATTCTGGTGTCCTCGACCAGATCGTTGTGATTTGTCATGATTTAATGTTAGGAAGAATTTATGCTATATCTCACCTGTTTTTTAAGTTTGCTATCTTTTTGCATTTGCTTTAATCACAGGGTAAAGTCTGCTGAGAATAGTTTGGGCCACATGCATGTGTTGTGGCATGAACTGTATTGTAGCATTGTTAATAGCGTGGTGATAATGTTATGGGCACTGCTAGGCTTGCGTTTTGAAGTGTTTTACTTATTTGGATAATAATAGATGTGTGTATGTGGAAGCCCAAACGATGGGCTTGAATGTCTGTAATTTATAATACCTGTATTTATACACCTAGTAGTATTGTCGTTACCTTCTTGAGCTAGTTAAAGATATTAAGGTCCGAGTGAAGAGTAATGCCACGTTGCTTCCGAGTACAGGGCAACCAGGTTCAGATTTTGTGTCTACCACACGCTTCAATCATTCAGGATGTTGGGGCGCCTCCAATGGTGCCTGGGAGGCTGGCTTTCAGAATGTCTCGGTGCCTCTAATGGTGCCTGGGAGGCTGACGTTCTCGGCGCCAATAATGGTGCCTGGGAGACTGGCTTTCAGGATGTCTCGGCGCCATTAATGGTGCCTGGGAGGCTGGCGTGCTCGGCGCCATTAATGGTGCCTGGGAGGCTGGCGTTCAGGATGTATCGATGCCTCTAATGGTGCCTGGGAGACTGGCGTGCTCGGCGCCATTAATGGTGCCTGGGAGGCTGGCGTTCAGGATGTATCGGTGCCTCTAATGGTGCCTGGGAGACTGGCGTGCTCGGCGCCATTAATGGTGCCTGGGAGACTGGCGTGCTCGGCGCCATTAATGGTGCCTGGGAGGCTGGCGTGCTCGGTGCCATCAATGGTGCCTGGGAGGCTGGCGTGCTCGGCGCCATTAATGGTGCCTGGGAGACTGGCGTGCTCGGCGCCATTAATGGTGCCTGGGAGACTGGCGTGATCGGCGCCATTAATAGTGCCTGGGAGGCTGGCGTGCTCGGCGCCATTAATGGTGCCTGGGAGGCTGGCGTTCAGGATGTCTCGGTGCCTCTAATGGTGCCTGGGAGACTGGCGTGCTCGGCGCCATTAATGGTGCCTGGGAGGCTGGCGTGCTCGGCGCCATTAATGGTGCATGGGAGACTGGCGTGCTCGGCGCCATTAATGGTGCCTGGGAGGCTGGCGTGCTCGGCGCCATTAATGGTGCCTGGGAGGCTGGCGTGCTCGGCGCCATTAATGGTGCATGGGAGACTGGCGTGCTCGGCGCCATTAATGGTGCCTGGGAGACTGGCGTTCAAGATGTCTCGGTGCCTCTAATGGTGCCTGGGAGACTGGCGTGCTCGGTGCCATGAATAGTGCCTGGGAGGCCGGCGTTCTGATCCAGACGCGGTACCTGGAGCAGGTCACACAGCGTGTCACATCCGGTCTTCACCTCCTCCTCATCATAGGTCGGCAGCACGGAGGAAGCGTCCCGCGATATACTGAGACCCCTCTGCGAGTCCTTCTCCAGTGCTCCAGCCGCCATCTTGGACAGATCCGTCGGGAGGTCGCACAGCCGGAGCGCCTGGGCGAAGATTCCTTCCAAGTCGGCGAGAAGGTCCTCGTACTTGAGGGCCGCGAGGGGGATTCCCTGGGCCCGGTAGTCGAGGTAGAAGCGGAGCGAGCTGGCCCACCACCAGGTCATAAGAGATGTGTGGCAGCAGGTGAGGTCTTCTCGCCGTGCGCCGTACATTGCCGCTTGAACGAGCGGAAAACTCAACATCATTTTTGAAAACTTTTCGAAAGGTTGCAGATTTCCCACTTCTGGGTTTTCTACGAAGGCCTTAAACATGGAGTGAATCGTCGCCGTTTCGTTCCGATACATGTAGATATGTTTCACTTCCGGCATCGCGCGGTGCAACATGGGAACCAGACACAGACATTGAACCTTCGGCTTGATGACGTAAGCGACCGGCTTCCGGCTCTGCGGTTTGACCATGACCTTGAACATGGCGGCAATGACCTCTCCGGTGACCAGCTTCGTGTAATCAAACATCTTAGCCATGGCGTCGGGTTCCGACAGACTGGCGATCCGGCCGGTCCTCTCGAACATCTGGGCCAAGATGGTGGACCCGCAGCGTCCCGTGTTCGACAGCAGAATGACCGGAGCGCTCGGCGTCTCCAGCGAGTCGGCAAACTGCAGGAAGTGCTTCAGCGGGACCCGGATGAGGCGAGTGGCGTGGTCGTACTGAGCGTTAAACATGAAGGGGTCCGTGTCGGAGCTGTAAACATCCACGGACTCAGGAACCTCCACAAAGTAGAAGCTCGTCGCGTCCATGGTGTACAGCGACACGGTGTCCCGAAGGAGGTAGTCCATGGTGTACAGCGACACGGTGTCCCGAAGGAGGTAGTCCATGGTGTACAGCGACACGGTGTCTCGAAGGAGGTAGTCCATGGTGTACAGCGACACGGTGTCCCGAAGGAGGTAGTCCATGGTGTACAGCGACACGGTGTCCCGAAGGAGGTAGTCCATGGTGTACAGCGACACGGTGTCCCGAAGTAGGTAGTCCATGGTGTACAGCGACACGGTGTCCCGAAGGAGGTAGTCCATGGTGTACAGCGACACGGTGTCCCGAAGGAGGTAGTCCATGGTGTACAGCGACACGGTGTCCCGAAGGAGGTAGTCCATGGTGTACAGCGACACGGTGTCCCGAAGGAGGTAGTCCATGGTGTACAGCGACACGGTGTCCCGAAGGAGGTAGTCCATGGTGTACAGCGACACGGTGTCCCGAAGGAGGTAGTCCATGGTGTACAGCGACACGGTGTCCCGAAGGAGGTAGTCCATGGTGTACAGCGACACGGTGTCCCGAAGGAGGTAGTCCATGGTGTACAGCGACACGGTGTCCCGAAGGAGGTAGTCATGGACACGAAGCTGTCGTGGAAAGGGAAGAAATTCACGCGTGACGTCATGAAGATGAGACGCCGCGCCGTACGAACCCTGGTCACCTTGGCCGGACGTCCGGCCAGGGAGTTCCGGTACGCCGCTCCCGATAGATAGAGGAAGGCAATCTGGAGCTTCAGCATCAGCCACCCCAGGATCACGTGGAACAGGAAGTCAAATGTCATGGGTTAAACACACTTTTTCCCGCCATCTTCTACAATGAAGAAATAAACGGAATGGAGGTAACAAAGCTTAAAGATTATGCAGAATTCGCTTGCCATAGACATAGCCAAAGTACAAACCTAGCCAACCAGAGATCGCATAATAACTTACATAATTTATGAGCCAACGACGCACATGCAGACGATGATAAACGGGTACTTCACCTCTTCACTGTCTCAATACCTCTTCAACAGGGCCATATTTGCAGCACAAAGAGTAATAGAGCACTGTGTGGCCTGAACGTTAAGATTTCATATCCACGGAGCCTGGGATGGAGAATGGTTTGAGAAGTGGACCGGCCCTGGCGGTGGGGTACTATTATACGAATCTGGTGGAGCGGGGGGTGGGGGGGTCCCCTATGAACCCCGGATATGTCCGATGAAACCGATACCCAATAGGGATTTTATACCTCTTTTTTGTTTGGTTAAGCACTATTTATTTAAAGAGGTTTGCAACAACGAGTACACATCTTAACACTAACTTCCTAAAACTTGCGAAAGGGGGCCATGATTTGTCGGGAAAAAGAACCGAGCTGGTCTGCATATAGCGGCGAAATAGAGCGGGTCAATGGAAAAGCGATACCCATACGAGTGGAATTTGGAGGTGAAAAACGGGGGGTGGGGTGGGGGGCTTAACCACGGCGTACTATGCTAAAATGGAAGATGTGAAATAGCTTTGACAAAGCTAGAGCATGCGCATTAAATGTAAGGATAAATATGTCCAATAAACTCAACTTTGACTTGGCTTGACAGATGATTGAATGTTGAGCACGACGTGGACTGCGTCACGTATTTGTCTGCAGTCTACTTAAATTAAATTTTAGTGACACTGATGGAAGATAATGGAAACAGCTTTCAAAGCTTGAGATTGATATTGTGGCAGGATAGTTGTTTTAAATAGCTTTAAATTGCCACTTTCAACCAGCAAAATAGTATTAATAATACGGGTAGCGGGCGCGAACCCGCGATGTTAAAAAGGGTGGACCCGAAAGCCTTACGGGGTGGGGGGGGGGGGGGTTACGGGGTTCCAGTACAAAACGGATGCGGGGGGGGTGGGAGATCCACACTGACGAATGGGTACCGTTAGCATTGAAAAAGGGCATTCTGGCCGAAACAAGAGGGGGTTGGGCGGGCGGTAGAGGGGGTCCATCTCGCATCCACTTGAACAACTAGTTCTATTTTTGTTTTTTATAAAATGTATTTATGTTACGAGGTCACCGATAACGAATACACATATCAAAGGCCACCTCAAATGCGAGGAGTGGGGGGGGGGGGGCGAGGGAGAATACCTTTTCCCATCTCCGCGATTGCAATCCAGGAATTTTGGGAGATTCGCGATCAGCTGTTGGCAATTTTGGGACATCGTTATCTGTACAATTCCTGGTTCAACGCGAAGACCATTTGCCTATTTACCGCAATCCGTTATAACAGTCTGCGAATTTCTTGCTATTCGCGATACCACCTTTAAGGTTTTTATTAATCGCACCCAGCTTAAAAATGTCGTCATCTTGGGGATTGGCGATTCAGAGGGGGTAACCCCCCCCCCCCCCCACCCAAATGCGTCCTCTGGTTACGAAGAGTGCGTAGGCCTAAGTTATATATTCATATATATATTGCCATACCGGCAGTCTCAAAGCTTGTATCTGACTCAACGGGTACCGCGTGTGCCACACGCCTGCAACCTGGTAGGCCTACACATGTAGGCTATACATAATATCACAATGAAATATATATATTCATGATCCACCTACCTTGGCTGGTCGACGTACGTCGCTCATCGTATACTCGACATAGTGACCCAGTGTATGGACTAAATGCTCCACACCTTGAGCTGTATTTGGGGCAGGTGCCCCCATCCTGACCAGCAGATCAGTGTTGACCTGAACGACGCACACGGTAAAGATGTAGCAGTCTATAGGGCGCCGTGAACGTCAAAACTACATCATCTCGCGGCAGAGGGCGTTACGCTTACGCCAAATCCCTCTGCCCCACGTAAAATACGTGGTACACTGTAAAAGTCGGGTTTTCCGACCACCCCTCCCCCCCCCCCCACGGTCGCAAGTTTTCATATAGCAATCCCCCCTCCCCGCCCTTTGCAAATTCCTAGATCCGCTAAAATCAAATTGACAACCCTCGCTAGGCCAAACATACTATTTCGGAATCAAGTATGGTAACGATGGGCCAGGCTCCTTAAGTGCAGCCTGCAAATTCTCAGCGATTTGAAACCGCTCCACTTTAATCTGCTTACCGGTAGCGCCATCTGTTGACAAATTTACCGCTTGTCATTTCGAATGCTGCGAGCATGTTACTAATGAAATGCGGAATATCGCCGGTATTGGGGACATCAACAGTTCTTTAAAGAAACAAACTATACGTAAATAGATAGTTAAAGGTATGTAGAATGCAAATATAATAAGGATTGGACGTGGTATTCACCCACAAAGCGACACTAGGCAGATTAAAGTGGAGGGGTTTCAAATCGCTGAGGATTTGCAGGCTGCACTTCAGATCCTGGCCGAGCGGTAGCGAGGCCTGGGTTTCTTCAGAGCTAGTACGCCCTATGCTATGGTGTGTCGTAAGTTATATAGTCCGCTAATAAGCCAGTTCTGATGTTGTTGTGTCGTGTGCTTAAAGACAGACATACTAAACAGAGTTCTTTTAATTCCAGTTCAAAAATACATCTTGTGTCTTGCTTGGTTGGTAGCTGTCTGAAGAAGGCCGGCACACGGGTTGCATCGTCCTATATACAGGCTTGTCTAGGGATCACGTGGTAATGAAGAACGATGGTCATTGGTTAATAAATATTGAAGATCACAGGGGTACTACTCGAATATTATGAGTAGGTCATTATATAACATCCCTCTCTCTTAGATATATCTCTCAATTTACTTTAAGAATAATTTCCTTCGATAAATACTCTTCGGGATCATTATATATCTAAATGTAGTTACCAGCTGCTTTTATATGTAGCCATACAAATGATATCTAGTGTATATATCATAACAGTTTAGCGCATTGTGTTTGGCTTCATTATGGTGTGGCTTCAGCTTCACAGGATCCTCTTCAGCTGTAGTAATCATAGGTCCTGGTAAAATAACAGTATACCTCGACAAAAACTCTGAAATGATTTAAACAAATCGATTAGAACAGACATATATTTCTGATAACACCTTATAATTCAAGCCTCTCAGGCGGCTTGATGATTCGCCCACATCTGGTTGAAATTGGCTTTGGGAATTGACTCCCTCCTTTATTAGAGATGGACCTCTGCACGTTTGAGCTTTGATTAGGGGGGTGAGGTTGTGCTTGAGCAATTGGTTGACTCCCTACGAAACCACGGTGGTGAATCTGTTGATCCGAAGTGGTTGTTTCGGCAGTCTCGGTCGTCTCGGTATGACTGCGGGGTCTCATGTGTATTGAATTTCTCCGTAACACACGTCCTTCAGGAGTCTGGATCGTGAAAGATCTTGGAGTGTCTTCACGGTTAACTATCTTCCCGGGGGTCCAAATCTTTGAAACAGGGTGCTGAATTCCGACAAATTGTCCAGGTAACAATTCAGGGCGCTGGAAGGTGTTCCTGTTGTAATAGTGATTCTGCAATTCCCGTTGTTGTTCGAGATGATAGTGATGATTTTCTTGATCTCGCGGCATCGGGATTCTGCAGGGGAGAGTAGTCTTAAACATTCGACCTTGCAATAACTCAGCTGGCGTTGACATTCGGCTAGTCAACGGGGTTGCCCTCAGAGTTAGCAAAGCGAGGGCTGAATCTTCGTTTGATTCCTTGCACTTTGTGAGAGTTTTCTTGATCGTCTGGACCTGTCTCTCAATGAGACCATGACCTCTCGGGTAATGCGGAGATGACGTAGTCGTGGAAAACCCGTAACGGAGACTGAAGTCCCTGAACTCGTTGGAAGTGAAGTGGGTACCGTTATCGGTGACTACTTCCTCTGGAATTCCATTTTCACTGAATATGTATCTCATGGCGTCTATGACAGACTTACTTGACGTGTCGCGTAGTGTGCGGATGAATGGAAATTTACTGTATAAATCAGCTACAATCAAGTGCCATTTGCTGTCATGAAAGAAAAGATCTGCGCTCAAGGTGTGCCATGGTCGTGGAGGGATCTCTGGCGATGTGGCTGGTTCCTTTGGAAGAGAATTCAAATGAGTTTGACATTCATGGCAATTAGAAACAGTTTGTTCAATTTGTTTAGAGATACCGGGCCAATAGACGGCGGCTTGAGCTCTAAGCTTGCATTTGTCCATTCCTTGATGTCCTTGGTGCAGTTGTCCCATGATCCGTCCTCTCATCGTGTCCGGAATGATGAGACGACTGCCAGCAAGAAGTACACTTTGCTCCACTGACATGTCATCCCTTATAGTCCAATAAGGACGAAGAGAAGACTGAACTTGTTTAATGCTATCAGGCCAACCCTGAACCACTTGTTGAAC
Source organism: Arenicola marina (assembly GCA_964019135.1). Lineage (NCBI taxonomy): Eukaryota > Metazoa > Annelida > Polychaeta > Arenicolidae > Arenicola > Arenicola marina. Next base: position 1,359,544 of record OZ025263.1, on the reverse strand, counting down.
CAGCATCTGAAGGGTTTCATCCTTATTGATTTCACTCCGACTTTCCTCCAACCTAACCGGTGAGATATTAAGCACATGGTGAATGTTTACTTTCATATCATCAATCGTATCTTCCTTACATGGATTTAGTCTTGAGAGTGCATCGGCGAGACACATTTTGCTTCCTGCTTTGTATCTAAGACAAAAGTCATACCCTTGAATCCGCAGCAACATGCGTTGCAATCGTGGGGGTTTCTGTCATGGAATCAAACACAGACGTATATAAAAGAAGACACGACCATATTTGACTGAGTGTGAGCGGTTTGAAAATCTGAAGCAGTGAAACGGCCGTGCACTCTTCTCACACGACCGCCTCCCTTGCTCCCTCAAAACACACTGAGCCGAAACTTCCGGCGATCACTAGTATGGTTCATTTATCGCGCATGCGCGGAGTCTTCCAACCCCCCCGCCCCCCCCCCCCCCCCCCCTGATGGCGACCGGTGTGGACTTCATGCGTCGAATGAAGGTCAAGTTCGACTCTTGCGTTCTATCGGCAAAACCGCTTGCTCTGGTGGAGTCTCACGCCATTTTGTAAATTTAGATACCGCCAAAATGTCGCGATGTAAGGAAGGTCTTGATTGGTCAACAGGTTACGCGCGTAACCCAGTCACGTACGCGCGTCACTTACGCGCGTAACCCAGTCATTTACGCGCGTAACCCAGTCACTTACGTGCGTCACTTACGCGCGTAACCCAGCACTTACGCGCGTAAGCCAGTCACTTACACGCGTAATCCAGCTACTTACGCGCGTAACCCAGTCACTTACGCGTGTAATCCAGCCACTTACGCGCGTAACCCAGTCACTTACGCGCGTAATCCAGCCACTTACGCGCGTAACCCAGCCACTTACGCGCGTAACCCAGTCACTTACGCGCGTAATCCAGCCACTTACGCGCGTAACCAAGTCACTTACGCGCGTAACCCAGTCACTTACGCGCGTAAGCTGGCTATCACGCGTTTAATATTGAACGCGTTGAAAATTCCAATGTGACCCAAATGGCCCCTCATATAGGGCCGCCTTGTGCTGATTGACACAGTACTGATTGTTGCCAACGGAGGCGAGCGCTCGTATTTTGACCCACATACTGTCTTCGTGGCCAAAGCTATAAATAGCTGGACCCAAAAGAGCCCCGCGAGTGAGGTCGGCTGACCAAGTGCGATATGTGCCGTAAGCCGAATGCGCATGCGTGGTTCTCCCACACGGTGACACAGCAGGATACTTTAGCTAGGATTCTGGGCTGGACTACTGATTTCAGACCACCTACTGTCCGGTAGGTTCATTATTGGTTAATCTTACAGTGACACCATAGCCACGAGCGACGTGAGCATATAATAAAACTATAAATAACCAGTCGGTTGCTGATTAACCCACGATAGTATGTATGATAAGTATGGTAAGATCAAGTAACAATTCACGGACACAGCCACAATAAATTTATCGACTGACACAGAATGGGTGTTTGTGTGTGGGGGGGGGGGTCCAAGTGGCGGGGCGCCAAGTGTTACCTCCTTTATTTCGTCGACGAAAGTTGTATTTCGTCGACTATATATCAGTGTCTGGTCCGCAAAATACAAATAAGACAAGGTTGCTATGCGAGCACCCCCCTCCCCACCCCCACCCCACCACCAGATCATTTACTTACTGTGCCCGAGTCACATGCAGTATTTTGCGGACCAGACACTGATATATAGGGCCCCATAGGGGCTTTTTCGACACGGCGACACGGCGATTTTTAAAATCGACAACGCGACATTGGGGTTGTCTTAGAATCGACGTGCGACATAAGACTTAGCGACACGCGACATGGAACTTTTCTTAAGATCGACACGCGACATGGACCTTTTCTTAAAATCGACACGCGACATGGAACTTTTCTTAAAATCGACACGCGACATGGACCTTTTTCTTAAAATCGACACGCGACATGGTTACCCCCCCCCCCCCCCCCTCAGGGGCCCTATATATAGTCGACGAAATAAAGGAGGTAACACTTGGCGCCCCATAGTTGTCTGGGTGAGTGAGTACGCTTGCCCCACTGACACACAGCTCAGGGTGTGCAGCTTAGACCATGTAGAGTGTGCGGTGAACGACGTCGACCATTAGGTAGAGACGACCCCAGTCGAATAGCATCGACATTCATGGAGCTAACGTTCATGGGTGGGGGTATGGATAGACATCTTTATTGTTTTCGAGGCCATCAGGCCCACAGAACATGTAGGCCTACATTAATTGCACACAACATGGTAACACTGGTTCAAGTAAACACGTTTGGATTATTTTAGTGGGTAAAATTAAGTGCTGGATTGGACATATTCAGTTATCTTAATATGTAAAGCTTTCCAGATATAGATTGATAAATTCTGGACACTCAATTGCTCTTCCGATACCATTAACTCTATAAAATTGTCATACGTTGGCTGATTCCAATATATCGGGTCTAAATATACTCGTCGAAATTCTATATATGATGGGCAAACTACTAAAAAGTGGTACTCATCGTTTAGAACGGTGGTCTTGCGCTTTTCACAACAATTCTATTAGGCGCCGTCGGGTCTTGTTTATTGCTAGAAAAGTAACGCTGCAGTGTGTGCTCATGCACTGGGCGCCGGAGGTCCAGAACCACCTGGCGTGTGAAGGTCTCGCCACCCCCCCCCCCCATACCCCTCCACTATGCACATCACCCCACCCGCTCCCCCCTCCTTTTTGTATTTTTTGGCGATATTTCTATTTCCTTTTTGGCTTTTGGTAAAGCTTTTTGTACATCTTCCGTTTTAGCATAGTATGCTAACTTTTAATCCAGACCCCCCACCCCCGTCGAGGTGCTTAATACAATGCTGGGTTTACCTAAGCTCAGCGGTTAAGCCCCCACCCCCCTCCCCTGCCTGCCCCCTTTTCATCTCCAAACTCCGCTCGGAAAGGGTAGCTCTTTTCCATTGCCCATTCTGTGTCACCGCTCTTTGCAAACCCACTCGGTATATTCTTTTTCCTGATAAACTCGCTCTATGAACACATATATAGACCCCGCAGGTCGCAAGTTTTGAAACGTCTATAGGGGTATCTGTTCATTAGAAATGTCCGATCTCTCAGGCGTCACGATGCGTCACGTCATACCATGCGTTTTGAACGTGTTTAATCTGTAAAATAAGCATGCCACTAAGAGACAGAGCCCGCCGCCGTATCCTGGATATAACAGATCAAATAACGATGTGTGTTACTGTCTGTTGCACTGTTGTACGCATCAGTGTTCACACATACAGCGCAATCAATACCGTCAACATCAACATCAACATCAACATCAGTCGACAAGAGGTTAAGCCATATCCTTTAATCTGTATATAAACATGTCACTAACAAACAAGACAGAGCCAGCGGCCGTGTGCCTGATTATGTGTTTTACTGTCTGTGCATGCATCAATGCCCAAGTGTGCATTCTCTCCCGTCACAAGACAACCTGCAGTTACTCTTTGTTTTGTCGAGACTTCGGCGGTCGCATTAGCGGGGTTGAGTTCCATTGAAATTGGTTGGGTCTGGTCTTGGTGGTCTTAATGCCGGATTAGCGGGTTGGTCGTATTAGCGGGGTTCAAGCCAATGTTAAAGTATAAGCAAAAATTCGAGACTGGGAAAAAGTGGTCTTATTGGCGTGGTGGTCACATTACCGGGGTGGTCTTAAAGCGGGGTTGCACTGTATTCTATTGTCGAGGAACTGAGACAGTGATGATGGGAAGTGTTGTGGTCTAGCTAGACTGGTACTCGCCGCAGCCAGCCGTGTGTGCGTCGTTGGCGTGGTTTATCGTAAGTGTACTTTTGACCTGTCTGGCAAGCGAATTCTGCATGATCTTAAACCTGTGTTACCTCCATTCCGTTTATTTCTTCATTGTAGAAGATGGCGGGAAAAAGTGTGTCTGACCCCATGACCTTTGACTTCCTGTTTCACGTGATCCTGGCGTGGCTGATGCTGAAGGTCCAGATTGCCTTCCTCTATCTATCGGGAGCGGCGTACCGGGACTCCCTGGCCGGACGTCCGGCCCAGATGTTCAGGGTTCGTACGGCGCGGCGTCTCATCTTCATGACGTCACGCGTGGATTTCTTCCCCTTCCACGACAGCTTCGTTTCCATGGACTACCTCCTTCGGGACACCGTGTCGCTGTACACCATGGACGCGACGAGCTTCTACTTTGTGGAGGTTCCTGAGTCCGTGGATGTTTACAGCTCCGACACGGACCCCTTCATGTTTAACGCTCAGTACGACAACGCCACTCGCCTCATCCGGGTCCCGCTGAAGCACTTCCTGCAGTTTGCCGACTCACTGGAGACGCCGAGCGCTCCGGTCATTCTGCTGTCCAACACGGGACGCTGCGGGTCCACCATCTTGGCCCAGATGTTCGAGAGGACCAGCCGGATCGCCAGTCTGTCGGAACCCGACGCCATGGCTAAGGTGTTTGATTACCCGAAGCTGGTCACCGGAGAGGTCATTGCCGCCATGTTCAAGGTCATGGTCAAACCGCAGAGCCGGAAGCCGGTCGCTTACGTCATCAAGCCGAAGAGTCAATGTCTGTGTCTGGTGCCCCTGCTGCACCGCGCGATGCCGGAAGTGAAACATATCTACATGTATCGGAACGGAATGGCGACGATTCATTCCATGTTCAAGGCCTTCGTAGAAAACCCAGAAATGGGAGAGCTGAAAAAGTTCGAAGACTTCTTGAAGTTGATGAGTTACCCGCTGTTCCAAGTGGCGGTGTACGGCGCACGGCGAGAAGACCTCACCTGCTGCCACACATCTTTTATGACCTGGTGGTGGGCCAGCTCGCTCCGCTTCTACCTCGACTACCGGGCCCAGGGAATCCCCCTCGCGGCCCTCAAGTACGAGGACCTTCTCGCCGATCCGGAAGGAATCTTCGCCCAGGTGCTCCGGCTGTGCGACCTCCCGACGGATCTGTCCAAGATGGCGGCTGGAGCACTGGAGAAGGACTCGCAGAGGGGTCTCAGTATATCGCGGGATAGATCCAAGAAGAAGGACGCTTTCTCCGTGCTGCCGACCTATGATGAGGAGGAGGTGAAGACCCGATGTGACGCGCTGTGTGACCTGCTCCAGGTACCGCGTCTGGATCAGAACGCCGGCCTCCCAGGCACCATTGGAGGTACCGAGACATCCTGAAAGCCAGCCTCACAGGCAACATTGGAAGCGCCGAGACATCCTGAATGAATGAAGCGTGTGCAGAAAACAAACTCTGGAATATGTTTTGCTCGGTGCTCGGGAGCAATGTGGACTTATGTACAGCGCTGAAGAAACGGTTCAGCGGGTCCCCATTTCTTTGCAAAGGCAGTGTGGGACATTCCAAGTTTCTCTAGTTTATAACTATAGCTAATTGTGTTTACAGCACCTTTGAAGCTTGGCTTGGAATTACCCCACTTACATTTATAAATAAACTTTTTTACTATCGTCAAGACATGATTAACTAAATCACAAAAAATGGGTAGACGAATGCCCAATAAAACCGTTTTCTCTGTTATTAATGTGTCAGCTGTGAAGCCAGTCGCTTTAGCCAGTACCCGCCCCAGTTCATTCCATATGGGATTAACAGCTGGACAATGGTAAAAAAGATGGACGAGAGATTCTCTTTCACATTTACAAAAAGAGCATGCATCACAATTTGTCAGCCTACACATTCGGAGATACTTATTCGTGACACAAATTCTGTGTAAAATCCTATACTGAAAGCTTCTCAGTCGTTCATTGACAGATGCATTAACAGGTAGCAGGTATAGAGCTCGCCATTCCTTCTCATCTATGGTCACTCCAAGAACTCTCGACCACTTTTCCTCATTTTTGCGATTTGTAGGTAACAAAGTAATCAAAACCCTATAAACATCATTGCACACTCGCTTCGATCTATACAGATATTCTAAATAGGGGTATACTAGTACGGTATCCTGGCCACTTCTCTCCTTAAGATCTATCCTCCACTCTCTCGGAATGGCATGCATCATGCTATAAAAATCTGCAAAGTTCATACTCACATCATATTTTCTAATAAATTCTGCCCATCCGAGTGGCTCACCATTTATATTGAAAAGATCCTTGGTATACATTATACCCTTCTCGATAAACTCCTTTTTCCTCCTAGTGAGATTTTCGTTTGTCATAAAATATGTATTCCATATAGGGAAACCTGAACAATCGCAGTCTAAATTTAATGTACTCTGTCTGTACCATAACCACGATTTAAAAACATCTGCCCAAAAGGGGTTCGCTATCTTTATAAAAAGCCCTAGCGATTTTACATCTAGCTTCCAACCGTCTTCTCTTTCACTACAGATGGTACAACTAAATAGATCTTGCCAGGCTCCGTCTTGACGTGTAAGCTTTGGTATCCAAGCTATTTTAAGGGATTGTAGCATTGATGTAACATCCGTTAAATTTACGCCACCTTTTTCTGCGGACTGAGCCATTCTGTTACGAGAGATTTTCGACTTTCCATTCTTCCACACAAATAAACTGATAGCTCTCTCTATCTTTTCAATGCAACTTTATCCGGGCATTGGCAGTGCAGACATAATATGGATTAGCTTTGATAAAGCTAGGGTCTTGACAACAGTTACTCTACCTCTACTTGACAGATTGCGCTTTCCATACATGTTCAATATATTTTCAAATTCCGCAATCTTTAAGTTGTAATTCTTTTCAATCATCTTACCCAGTTCAACATCAAAGTGTACACCTAAAAGTTTAAATTGTCTCACCCACGTCAAAGGTAGGTCTGGGTAGATATATAGATGTTTCTGGTCTGGTTTACCTAGCAATATGGCGTTTGTCTTGTCAACATTCATACGCAAACCAGAACAGTAGTAAAAATACTCCATTTTAAGGAGTGCTGATCTTAAAGACTGCTCTCGTCCATCTAATAATAGAAAAGTGTCATCAGCGTATTGACCAAGTTTAAATTCTTTCCCACATACTATTATACCTACTATATTTCTATCTTGCTTAATTGCCATCGCTAGGGGTTCAATTAATAAAATAAATAAATATGGGGACAAGGGGTCCCCCTGCCTGCAGCCTCTTTCAAGCTGGAAAAATTTAGAAAAATGACCGTTGTTAATGACGCAGCTTGTAGGATTATTATATAACACATCGTTCCACTTCAAAAACTCCTCACCAAATCCATACGATATTAATACCCGGCGAATGTACTTCCAACTTAACGTATCGAAGGCCTTCTCGAAGTCAATCAGAAGGATCATCCCTGACATCTGAGTTTTAATAACGTGATACATTATATCATAAACTAGTCTCGTATTTTCGCCGATAAACCTACCCTTCAGACAACCTTTCTGATCACAACTCACAATATCTGGTAAAACTTTCTTTAATCTATGGGCCAGTACCCCTGACAATAATTTATAATCTGCATTTAACAATGAAATGGGGCGCCAATTTTTCAGGCATTCTCTAGGTTTATCGCCTTTGGGTAGGCAAGTAATTATACCTTGTCTTTGAGTAACCGAGAGTGATCCAGACCGGTACGCTTATAACATACTACGAACGAGGTAAGTGCCAAGGTCTATCCATTTTTTTTAATACAAATCAATGGGAAATCCGTCACTACCAGGCGACTTATTGTTTATCATACCTTTCAAAACTTCTAAAACTTCGGATGATTCAAGGTTTGCATCACAGCGTGTTTTCTGATGTTCATCAAGGCATTTTATATTATTCAAATTCAGGAATGATGCTATGTAGTCATCTGCTTTATGGTGGTCACAATTGGAATATAATCTTTGGTAATGGCACATTTGTTCCCGTCTGATTATTTCCTGATTAGTTATAATCTTTTGATCTATAACCAGTTGCTTGATTAATTTGCTAACGTAGTTTTTTCGTTCCAGATTCGAGAAATAGCGACTGGGTTTCTCTCCTTCCTCATAGAACTGTGACCTTGATCTTAATATAGACCACTTTATTTTAGGGAGTCTGGTTCTCTCCGACTCACCCTTCAACTTGTCGAGTTCGAACTCATCACGAGAGCTGTCATTCTCTAATACCAGTATTTTTTGTTCAAGCGTTTTCTGCTGAATAGTGTCTACCTTTTTCTTGTGCGAACAATAAGTTATTGTTTCCCCGCGTATATTCAGTTTTAACATTTCAAAAAACAACCGATCGTTTATAACAAAGCTTATTGAGTCTGAAGATGGATCTGCGTTACTGTCCTTATATGCTTCGACAGCATAGTTTTTACAAGTTTTGACTACTTTAACATATTCTGTATCTTGCAGTAGTGATATGTTTAGCTTCCACAGACCCCTGCCCCTTTCCGCAAGATAGAAATCTATATCAATAGTTATTAACGAATGGTCCGTCCTATAACCTGGCAGTATATCAGTCTTTCGCATCAAGCTTTGAATAACAGCTGATATTAGATAAAAATCTAACCTTGCCCTTTGACTCTTCCGCTGTTGATTTGTCCAAGAAAATCTCCGTGTTTTCGGGTGTTTTACCCTCCAACAATCTATCAATTCTAAACTCTCAAGCAAACCCAGTACCTGTGTTTTAGCGTTTACATTATTTTCCCGCACATACCCACGCGTGTCCCATTCGAAATCCAGCACTAAGTTCCAATCCCCACACATTATTATACTCGAATTATTTAAGTTCTCTATTTTCCTCTGTAGGTTTTCATATAAACTTGGGCAATCTTTGTTCGGGCCATAAATAATAGCTAGGGTTAATCTGGTGCCACATATCGTCACGTCTAATAATAGCATATTACCATCGTCGTCTTTATCTATGGCATGGACCACAAATTCAAAAGACTTTCTGAACAAAATGGCGACTCCTCTGGACTGAGAAGACTTTATATTAAAGAAACATTCCCCCCCAAATTCGTTTTCCAACATATTTTTCTTCGGCCCGTCAAGGTGTACGTCCTGCAAGCAGTGTATCGCTGCATTTTTCCCCATTAGCCAATCTAGAACATCCACTCTTTTCAAAGATGAACTAATACCACGAACATTCATACTACATACCGTCAATTGAGTCATATGATCAGGAAACAAACTTTCTTATCTTCTACTGTCACACATGTTAATAACTCCTTAATCAATCTCCGTAGCATATCTTCAGTTATGGATTTTATACAGTATGATTGCAGGTAGAGTACATTATATAGATATAATTCATTTATATATGCATGAAGACAAAGAGGACAAGTATACGTGCCCATAGGTATAAGTGAAAAAAAATAGAGAGAAAAAAAGAAATAATACGCAAACGGCCTTCAGCGGTTCCCCACAAGTGCTCAGAGTGTAATAAGAGAAATCTACACTTTTAGGCCCAACGCTAAGCACCGGACACAAAGGCAGTATCGGGGAGGGTCGCTCAACATAAAGGACTCGTATACCGGCATAGTACAACATTCATTTTTGACGCGTGTAATTGAGACCACGAAATCAACACGTTCCTAAGCCGCCAAGCAATTAACAAGCAATCAAGACGGGTATAACCTTCCCGCTGCTACTAAAACAGCACGTCACATAGGTTATTTAACGGTCCGATACGCCCCCATATAAGGCCACTTTGCGTTGGCCTCTTTAACATCTAGACCACACGTGACGCGACATAGTGACTGAGCAATCCGAAAAGAAACACACCCCGAAAAGCTTCTCAGAGCCAAAATTACCTTGTATATTTCACCTCAGAATAACTGTGCATCAGATTATTGTTCATGCGGTCGTCGTACACCGTTTGAGATCTGCGGGGCGGTATCAAAATCAGCAAATAGACGAAGCTTTGCGACAAATTGAACAAATATGACGACATAGATGCGTACCTCACAGTTAGCGACTCTTTAGCCAACTTTCTGGGAGGGACCCTAAATTATCCCCATTGTAAGTTTTACCGTCCACCATTAACTTGTCTCCTTGAACTGTAGCCCGTCTTCCGTCCCGCCGGGCAGCTTGCATCACAGGGATGAGGGACCGACGGCGCTCCTGGATGACGCGGGGGAAGTCCTCCTCGATAAACAGCTTACTCCCACGCAGAAGTTTTTTCTGTCTCCACACGTTTTCGCGGTCAGGGTAGTAAGCGAAACGTACGATGATCGGCCGGTTTCTGTTCCTGGTATCCCCTTGCGAGGGTCTGGGTCCCAATCGGTGACATCTTTGAAGCTTGATCTCGCCGCTCACCTGAAGTTTGCTATGGATTATGTCCTGGATTACAAGGTTGCAGTTCTCCTCTCCAGTTAACGGTTCCGGAACGCCATAAAACACCAGATTTTCCCTTCTGCTGTAGGTATCCAGCGTATGGAAGTCTTTCTTCAGCTTAGTTGACTGTTCTTCCAGCGTAGCAATACGTGGTTCTGGGTTCCTTTTTTCAAGCGTTTTAATTTTTTCCTTCAGTTCTCTATTCTCTGATTCAAGCTCCAGAAGCTTAGTATTGTTATACTCAGACTAAGCCTTTAGTAGTTCAATTTCACGCTTGGTGTCTTTCATAGCCGACTGCAAATCCGGAAGAATTTCAAGTCTATTCAGTATTGTTTTCAAGGTTGCTTTAATTTCATCTGTGTCTGACAGGCTGCTACTCGCCATTGAAACTGACGGTGAGTCCTCACTTTCAGACACCTCTTGATTAGAATCCAATAGAAATCTCGTACCGTCGTTGCAGTCTGTGATCGTCTTTTGCTTCTTACCGTCTGCCTTTGTTGGAGGGGTGGCACCACTGCTGTTTCTACGCCTTTTCTCTGGCTTTCCTGGTCCCATAATCCGCTTTGAGACGCCCCCCTCGCCGGTGGACGGTAGCCCCTGCTCTGGCGTACCTCTGCCGGCACCGTGATAGTCCAAGTAAAATCGATATATAATGTCCGATTTTGGTTATATCCAGAATACGTAGTCTCTCGAATAGTCCTCCTGTTGATACTACATGCCTTTATAGCAATTTCTGTGCATTGTCAAACTTCTTCTGAGTGGAAAACCCCTTCAAATCGGCTTCCCTGAGCACTGCAGGGAAAATACGACTAACCCGCCGCGGCCATGTTCACGCACGCAATGTGGACTCTTTACCTCATCAGAACTCGGGGTGTTTCCTGACCTACATAGTTGACGGGATCCGTTTGCGGTATAACGCATAAATAGTCTTTCTAGCGCCTTGCCCGTATTACAGTATTACAGCCCGAAGGAATTTCCTTCATATATTTTATTTTTCTGCGAATACCTCTCTGCAGTGGCAGTGGCTGGTCACCCATTGCACAATGCCGCGCAGACCAGTAAAACTCACCAGCGTGGTTTGAAACATACATGTCTTTATATCTGCGGCTAAGACTGACTGTACTATATAGGAAGAGAGACAATGGGCGATGGTGGGTTGATAATTTCAGCAACTCCAATTTTTTTTATGAGCATTTTCCTCACGAAGAAGCATTACCAGTTGCAAGTCCCCCCCCCCCCGCCATCCCCGAGCCATCCAAATCAGAAATAAATATCAGAAAACTTTGGAAGGAGAACACAAAATGTTAGTATTGAATAGCATTGATGTATTACTTTCATTTATTCAGGTGTAACCGTAGTTTACCACGACATTTAGAAGTAGGCCTATTATTGGCCAGGCCAGATCCTGATTAGTAGTCAGAACGTATATTAAAAGTAAATGTTCAATAAAAACGTAAACTGTTTAGATGGTTTCACATTTATTATACATGTTTTGATTCAATAAGCTTTAAATTTAAATCTGTTTGTTGAGGAAGTGTTGTTGGAAAAAAATTTCAGTTTGTTTATAAATGTAAATGAAAACATGAATGAAATACCCATCTCTAAAAGGTTTTTGTTTTTGCTTGTTTAATAGTAACAGAACGAAAGAAGTAATAGAAATAGACATAAGACTAAAACAGATATTAACACCTTTAAACAAAACTGTTTCAGCTTTTTCTTCTAGTTGTGTTCTATTCTGTTTTTATTGTGATCGCCTTCTTAAATTGTGAAGAACGCCGTCGATTTCACCATTACAGTTGTAAACTGAACATCGACTGCAATAAATCATTTATTCGCCGCGCGAGACTGAAAAACCGATAAACCAGAATGCGGTTGTTTCATGAGTGACTGCGAAGATATTAGTACACCAAGATAGGTCATACGGTGAGCGCCCATTGTAAAATGTGTAATGCGGCGAGTAGTGGCGCCGCCCAGCCTAACGTTGGGCTGCCACTGCGCTGACGATAAAGCAGTCAGCGTGATAAGCGGCGCCCCGTGAACAAAAAAATGTATTTTAGCGCTATTCATCCCGTTGATGTAAAGCCTGATTAAATATATATATAATTTTATATTTTTTATGCGGCAATAAATAGTTGTTAATGTCATCAAGGCGTTATATTCCGAGAACGTCATTCACTGGCAGTCAACTGTTTGGCTCCCTTAAATTGTTGATAACTTCGCTGGTCGAAAAATACTATGTACCCTTGACAGGTCGATTATAAAACACAACAACTTAATAATTATTGAGCATAGGCGGTATCCTGTCTTTGTTTTATAGACACATTTTGTCGTGCAATAAATAAATTTGTCAGAGATATATTATAAGCCTAAATATTAATGATAAACAACATAGCCATGCTTAACCAATTGATATTTTTTAATACAAAAATACAAGCATCAACAAGATTACTCATGTCTAGAGAAACTCTCTAAGACATGAGCAGCTTTAAGAATATGAACTACTTCAGCTGATACTGATATTGGACTTTCCTTCTTGCATTTACTACCCATCTGTGGGATCTGAAAGGTAATACACAACGACATTTTATAAATGCAAATGCTTATAACATAAACAATTTAACTTGACAAGCGTTCGGTAGAAATGCAGACAAATGCTTTGCTTTTCCCCGGTTTGGTTATCTTTGTCAAAGATAACCAGACACCGGGAGCCGGACACCCAATGCAGTAGGTCTGTGATCATACTATGGGGGGGGGGGATACCTTCTCCGACGTCCGTTATTGGCATCCAGGAATTCTTGGAGATTCGCGATCAGCTGTTGGCAATTTTTGGGGATCGTCATTTGTACAATTCCTGATTCAATGCAGACCATTTGCCTATTTACCTATTTACTTAAATTGTTGGAGATTCGCGATACAGAGGGGGTATCCCCCCCCCCCCTCTCCATACTAATCTGAGTTCGCCTAATTTTGATTCAAACCCCTGGATATCGATCAGGACACCTGACTACACATTCGTTAGGCCTTAGCAGTTACTTGGAGCTTGTTGTCATCGGGTTGAGGAATAGGCCTAATTGGCAACGATACATTTTTGACTGGCTTTACTCACATCAGCCTCCAGCTTTGACGTGGGCGATAACAGAGAATTATCAGCAATTTGGGCGGCACAAACTTGAAGTTGTTGACGGCGGCGCTGTGGCCATGTCTGTGAGGTCGCGGGATAAAGATCCCATGTCCTTCTTCGCAAAGAGTAGGGGATTAATTACCCTAGGTGATATGGCTCCAATCTCCTTTCCTTCTCCCATTGACGCGATATGACCAAACGTGGTTAACGCCTCCTGAATATACAACCAACAACCAACCTCAAAAAGGGGGGAGGGGGTATAGTCAGAACCCCGGGGACCCCCTCCTCCCTGGATCGGTAAGGTCTCCAAAAGGTCATGACTCATAGGCGTGACCAATAGGCAACGTCGCATGGTCTGGACGGGGCTGTGCACTTTCTTTCCCTCGTTCTCTTGAAGTTCACCTGAAGCGCCAACCACCGTCTCGCTCACGTATTACTCACGCCTGACGTGGACCAGAACAACCGTGCAGCCTTATGAGCAGGATGGACTTTCCAGAGGCCTGCCCGTTAAGTGGTACGATGCATCACAAGTACAACGCCGCTTGTACACACATACAGCGCCTTTTATAATGAGCTGCAATCAAGTTTTTTCTCCGTTGCCTCATGTTCACCTCCTACGATAATGTTTCGTTACAGCGATCCTCTCGTTTTTGCCATTTCCATAGTGACTGCTGACTGGCATCTATGTATGACCCAATAGTAATATTTTCCAAGCGTTCACAGAACCCACAAATCCAGCCCAGAACCCGACAGAGATCCCATATTACCCCGCATAGAACCCTGCAGAGAACCCGGCAGAGAACCCAACAGAACCCGACAGAGACCCCACGGGGAAGCCGACAGAGAACCCGAGAGAGAACATGTCGGAGAACATGGCACAGGATTCTGGTAGAGAACCTTACAGAGAACCCGGCAGAGAACCCGACAGGAAACCCAACAGAGAACCTAACAGAATGCAGAGAACATGGCAGAGAATCCGGCAGAGAACCATATAGAGAACCCAGCAGAGAACTAGAGAGAGAGCCCGGCAGAGAAGCCGGCAGATAAGCCGAAAGAGAACACGGCAGAGGATCCCGCGGAGAACCCCGCAGAGAACCATACAGAGCACACAGCAGAGAAACCGGCTGAGAATCGACTCGCCTCGCCTGGAATGGAGGTCTGCTCACAGTATTGAGGTTGTACCTGAGGGACACAGTGGTCTCGGCCAGCAGTGCACAGCCATCGAACCCCGGTGGCCCCAGGAAGGAAGCCAATGGAGGATAACACTATAACGGGTGACAAACTCGTGAAGACCTTGGCGCGGGGGCGCGATGGAAACCATAACAGGTCATGGTGTCTACTTCTACAACGGCATTGTGGTAAGTATTTACGGCCTTGACTAAACTTTATAGGCAAACAGTTGTCTCGATGCGGTGCCACAAATGCCATGCATGAAGGTCGACACCTCAGGTAAGCCTCCTGGTGCACATCAATGCTTCATCAATGTTGATAATCACTGTGGACATTCGCGAATAGATTGCAGTTCCGGGTCGCATTCTCCTGGGGGTGTGGGGAACGGGGGCGAGGGGGCAGTTATCGTGTATATTATCCCCTCTGAGTGTAGCGAACCCTCAGAATTAGTTGTGACGGCGTGGACCCAGGCCCAGGGGCGGGGGGGTGACGGCGGGGCACAACTCCCACAGTCATGGTACAGCATTGGGTACAACTCCCACAGTCATGGTACAGCATTGGGTACAACTCCCACAGTCATGGTACAGCATTGGGTACAACTCCCACAGTCATGGTACAGCATTGGGTACAACTCCCACAGTCATGGTACAGCATTGGGTACAACTCCCACAGTCATGGTACAGCATTGGGTACAACTCCCACAGTCATGATACAGCATTGGGTACAACTCCCACAGTCATGGTACAGCATTGGGTACAACTCCCACAGTCATGGTACAGCATTGGTTACAACCCCCACAGTCATGGTACAGCATTGGGTACAACTCCCACAGTCATGGTACAGCATTGGGTACAACTCCCACAGTCATGGTACAGCATTGGGTACAACTCCCACAGTCATGGTACATCATTGGGTACAACTCCCACAGTCATAGTACAGCATTGTGTACAACTTCCACAGTCATGGTACAGCATTGGGTACAACTCCCACAGTCATGGTATAGCATTGGTTACAACTCCCACAGTCATGGTACACCATTGGGTACAACTCCCACAGTCATGGTACAGCCTTGGGTACAACTCCCACAGTCATAGTACAGCATTGGGTACAACTCCCACAGTCATGGTACAGCATTGGGTACAACTCCCACAGTCATAGTACAGCATTGGGTACAACTCCCACAGTCATGGTACAGCATTGGGTACAACGCCCACAGTCATGGTACAGCATTGGGTACAACTCCAACAGCCATGGTACAGCATTGGGTACAACTCCCACAGTCATGGTACAGCATTGGGTACAACTCCCACAGTCATGGTACAGCATTGGGTACAACTCCCACAGTCATGGTACAGCATTGGGTACAACTCCCACAGTCATGGTACAGCATTGGGTACAACTCCCACAGTCATGGTACAGCATTGGGCACAACTCCTACAGTCATGGTACAGCATTGGGTACAACTCCCACAGTCATGGTACAGCATTGGGTACAACTCCCACAGTCATGATACAGCATTGGGTACAACTCCCACAGTCATGGTACAGCATCAGGTACAACTCCCACAGTCATGGTACATCATTGGGTACAACTCCCACCGTCATGGAACTAGCTTTGTCATCAAAACCCCTGTCGTGGTTAGATGGAATTAAATATGGAGAAACGTTCTTTATCTAGAAGATTGTAAACTAACCCCTTTTGAATCCTTGAATGTCAGTCTCGATCATTGTCTGGAAGTGTTTAGAACTCGATTCTAAACAGAATGACAGTAAAAAAATCGTGCATATCGTATTTTCACTTCTAGCCCTTCACAGTGCACCAGCCATGTTGTCACTTCTAGCCCTTCACAGTGCACCAGCCATGTTCTCACTTCTAGCCCTTCACAGTGCACCAGCCATGTTGTCACTTCTAGCCCTTCACAGTGCACCAGCCATGTTCTCACTTCTAGCCTTCACAGTGCACCAGCCATGTTGTCACTTCTAGCCCTTCACAGTGCACCAGCCATGTTGTCGCTTCTAGCCCTTCACAGTGCACCAGCCATGTTGTCACTTCTAGCCCTTCACAGTGCACCAGCCATGTTCTCACTTCTAGCCTTTCACAGTGCACCAGCCATGTTGTCACTTCTAGCCCTTCACATTGCACCAGCCAGGTTGTCACTTCTAGCCCTTCACGTTGCACCAGCCCAGTTGTCACTTCTAGCCCTTCACAGTGCACCAGCCATGTTCTCACTTCTAACCCTTCACAGTGCACCAGCCATGTTGTCACTTCTAGCACTTCACAGTGCACCAGCCATGTTGTCACTTCTAGCCATTCACAGTGCACCAGCCATGTTCTCACTTCTAGCCCTTCACATTGCACCAGCCATGTTGTCACTTCTATTCTTTCACAGTGCACCAGCCATGTTGTCACTTCTATTCTTTCACAGTGCACCAGCCATGTTGTCACTTCTAGCCCTTCACAGTGCACCAGCCAGGTTGTCACTTCTAGCCCTTCACGTTGCACCAGCCCAGTTGTCACTTCTAGCCCTTCACAGTGCACCAGCCATGTTCTCACTTCTAACCCTTCACAGTGCACCAGCCATGTTGTCACTTCTAACCCTTCACAGTGCACCAGCCATGTTGTCACTTCTAGCCCTTCACAGAGCACCAGCCATGTTGTCACTTCTAGCCCTTCACAGTGCACCAGCCATGTTGTCACTTCTAGCCATTCACAGTGCACCAGCCATGTTCTCACTTCTAGCCCTTCACATTGCACCAGCCATGTTGTCACTTCTATTCTTTCACAGTGCACCAGCCATGTTGTCACTTCTAGCCCTTCACATTGCACCAGCCATGTTGTCACTTCTATTCTTTCACAGTGCACCAGCCATGTTGTCACTTCTAGCCCTTCACAGTGCACCAGCCATGTTGTCGCTTCTAGCCCTTCACAGTGCACCAGCCATGTTGTCACTTCTAGCCCTTCACAGTGCACCAGCCATGTTCTCACTTCTAGCCTTTCACAGTGCACCAGCCATGTTGTCACTTCTAGCCCTTCACAGTGCACCAGCCAGGTTGTCACTTCTAGCCCTTCACGTTGCACTAGCCCAGTTGTCCCTTCAAGCCCTTCACAGTGCACCAGCCATGTTCTCACTTCTAACCCTTCACAGTGCACCAGCCATGTTGTCACTTCTAGCACTTCACAGTGCACCAGCCATGTTGTCACTTCTAGCCATTCACAGTGCACCAGCCATGTTCTCACTTCTAGCCCTTCACATTGCACCAGCCATGTTGTCACTTCTATTCTTTCACAGTGCACCAGCCATGTTGTCACTTCTATTCTTTCACAGTGCACCAGCCATGTTGTCACTTCTAGCCCTTCACAGTGCACCAGCCAGGTTGTCACTTCTAGCCCTTCACGTTGCACCAGCCCAGTTGTCACTTCTAGCCCTTCACAGTGCACCAGCCATGTTCTCACTTCTAACCCTTCACAGTGCACCAGCCATGTTGTCACTTCTAGCCCTTCACAGTGCACCAGCCATGTTGTCACTTCTAGCCATTCACAGTGCACCAGCCATGTTCTCACTTCTAGCCCTTCACATTGCACCAGCCATGTTGTCACTTCTATTCTTTCACAGTGCACCAGCCATGTTGTCACTTCTAGCCCTTCACAGTGCACCAGCCATGTTCTCACTTCTAGCCCTTCACAGTGCACCAGCCATGTTCTCACTTCTAGCCCTTCACAGTGCACTAGCCATGTTCTCACTTCTAGCCCTTCACAGTGCACCAGCCATGTTCTCACTTCTAGCCCTTCACAGTGCACCAGCCATGTTCTCACTTCTAGCCCTTCACAGTGCACCAGCTATGTTCTCACTTCTAGCACTTCACAGTGCACCAGCCATGTTGTCACTTCTAGCCCTCCACAGTGCACCAGGCATGTTGTCACTTCCAGCACTTCACAGTGCACCAGCCATGTTCTCCCTTCTAACACTTCACAACGCACCAGCCATGGTGTCACTTCTAGCACTTCACAGTGAACCAGCCATGTTCTCACTTCTAGCCCTTCACAGTGCACCAGCCATGTTGTCACTTCTAGCCCTTCACAGTGCACCAGCTATGTTCTCACTTCTAGCCCTTCACAGTGCACCAGCCATGTTGTCACTTCTAGCCCTTCACAGTGCACCAGCCATGTTGTCACTTCTAGCACTTCACAGTGCACCAGCCATGTTGTCACTTCTAACACTTCACAACGCACCAGCCATGATGTCACTTCTAGCCCTTCACAGTGCACCAGCCATGTTGTCACTTCTAGCACTTCACAGTGCACCAGCCTTTTTCTCACTTCTAGCCCTTCATGGTGCACCAGCCATGTTCTCACTTCTAGCCCTTCACAGTGCACCAGCCATGTTGTCACTTCTAGCCCTTCACAGTGCACCAGCCATGTTGTCACTTCTAGCCCTTCACAGTGCACCAGCCATGTTTTCACTTCTAGCACTTCACAGTGCATTAACCATGTTCTCACTTCTAGCCCTTCACAGTGCACCAGCCATGTTGTCATTTCTAGCCCTTCACAGTGCACCAGCCGTGTTGTCACTTCCAGCCCTTCACAGTGCACCAGCCATGTTCTCACTTCTAGCACTTCACAGTGCACCAGCCGTGTTGTCACTTCCAGCACTTCACAGTGCACCAGCCATGTTATCACTTCTAGCCCTTCACAGTGCACCAGCCATGTTCTCATTTCTAGCCCTTCACAGTGCACCAGCCGTGTTGTCACTTCCAGCACTTCACAGTGCACCAGCCAGGTTGTCACTTCTAGCCCTTCACAGTGCACCAGCCAGGTTGTCACTTCTAGCCCTTCACAGTGCACCAGCCAGATTGTCACTTCTAGCCCTTCACAGTGCACCAGCCATGTTCTCACTTATAGCCCTTCACAGTGCACCAGCCATGTTGTCACTTCTAGCCCTTCACAGTGCACCAGCCAGGTTGTCACTTCTAGCCCTTCACAGTGCACCAGCCATGTTGTCACTTCTAGCCCTTCACAGTGCACCAGCCGTGTTGTCACTTCTAGCACTTCACAGTGCACCAGCCATGTTCTCACTTCTAGCACTTCACAGTGCACCAGCCATGTTGTCACTTCCAGCCCTTCACAGTGCACCAGCCATGTTCTCACTTCTAGCCCTTCACAGTGCACCAGCCAGATTGTCACTTCTAGCCCTTCACAGTGCACCAGCCATGTTCTCCCTTCTAGCCCTTCACAGTGCACCAGCCATGTTGTCACTTCTAGCCCTTCACAGTGCACCAGCCATGTTGTCACTTTTAGCACTTCACAGTGCACCAGCCATGTTGTCACTTCCAGCCCTTCACAGTGCACCAGCCATGTTCTCACTTCTAGCCCTTCACAGTGCACCAGCCAGATTGTCACTTCTAGCCCTTCACAGTGCACCAGCCATGTTCTCCCTTCTAGCCCTTCACAGTGCACCAGCCATGTTGTCACTTCTAGCCCTTCACAGTGCACCAGCCATGTTGTCACTTCTAGCCCTTCACAGTGCACCAGCCATGTTGTCACTTCTAGCACTTCACAGTGCACCAGCCGTGTTGTCACTTCTAGCACTTCACAGTGCACCAGCCATGTTCTCACTTCTAGCACTTCACAGTGCACCAGCCATGTTGTCACTTCCAGCACGTATATACTGTTACCAGCAGGTCTAAGTAATTATTAGAATAAAGGTGTCTTTACATTTGATATTTCTCTTTTCTCCAGTTCACATTCTGGTACTTGAACCGATGTGCCTTAACTTTTTTTTATAGAATATATAACTTGGGTGGAACCCGCCAGTGATAATTGTTAAAGTTGCATATGGAGCACATTCCCGCCCAAACTAAGCCCAGGCAACATATATATCACAATTTGCAGAAAACTCCATTGTCTCTTTCTATAAATTCAGAAACCTAAACATCGCCGTTTCGGTTGCTATATGGCAAACGTGTCTATCCCGCGACACCGTACAACTCTGCTACTTATAACAAAGCATCGCGAAGCACAAAAACTGATGACGTTTACTACTAAGTTGAAAACCTGTGGTAAATTGATATCACGGGCGAGGCTAAGAAACTGCCAAATAGAATAAATATATATTTAAAATTAATACATTGAATTAATTTGATATCCACATCAGGCCGAAATAATGCGATGTTATTTTATCATTTGCCAAATTAAGCGCAGGAGGAAATTTTGTTTGTAAAGCGTGGGCTAGCTATACCACAGTCTGGTAGATTCAAGGACTGATTCTTATTTGTATTTTGACCTCTTTAGTTTTATCGGGAAACAGCTCGATGTGCAACTTTATTTATCAAATCGCGAAAAGTATGCATAACGTTTGAGTCATGACGCCCCCCACTTGTCAATGGGTCATAACGTGCTCACCTCACCGGTAGGACGACTTCAAGAGACGCGTCCCGCCCGAGATAAAAAATAATATGATTTTTTTGTTTTGTTTTTTTTTTTCACAAAAGGAAAAAAAAGACGAAGTTACATTACCATATAACATATGTACACACATAAAATTGATAATACATCAAATCAAGTGCATTTGTTCACGTAGGTATATTTCCCTAGCAAAAATACTCCTTAAAGGTTCTCGAGTGTCGAATTTAAATTTACAGATACATTTTTTTACCACCAAGATAAGTCTATTGCAGTAAATAAAGTCTGCAGTATTAAGGAAAACTGATCGGTCATGAATGCCTAGCATAATTTCTTTCTCTGATATAATTATCTCACTAAACAGCTTTGTTTGTATATTATGTTTTACATCATCCCATAATTCTTTAACCAAGTTGCATTTATAAAAATAATGTATGGTGGTGTCTGGCTCATTGCATGCGTTACATAGATTTGACTGAGACATTTTCCATCTTTGTAGCAGAGTATTAGTGGGATAAATGTTATGGAGTATTTTCCATTGCATCGAAATCAACTGCGTTTCTTTTGTGACCAAAGAGGCAAGCTTCCAAATTTGTCTGAGCTGGTTTTGTTCATACTCTGAAGGAACTTTGAGTTGGACATGTATATGTAGCAAAGCTTTTCTCTTAAGATGAGTACGAATATGCTTTGTCGATATAGAATTCAACATCTTATTTGCAAAAACAATTGAGCTATCCCTTGACATTAAAGTTGACTTTCCTTCAATACACCGCAATCCTCCCCTCACGACATCTAACTCGAAATGAAAAAATAATATGAATAACATCACGCCATCTTGCAGGCCATTAGAAGAAAGTCGTTTGACTGTGGTAGCCCGCGCTTTTCAAATAAAATTCCCCCTGCGCTTAATTTGGCAACTGATACAATAATTTGACAGAATTCAACATCGCATTATTTCGGCCTGATGTGGCGTCAAATTAATTTAATGTATTAATTTTAAATATATATTTAATGCTTTAAAAAAATGTCCAAAAAAGGCGTGCAAATCTTTAATATTTCATAAAATGTAAAGGCATGCGCAAATCTGTAATGATATGTATGCAAATGTATTGTGATAGGATTAAATATGTATAAAAAACATAAAGAACATGCCATAGACATAGATACGTTCAGAATTTCAGTGGCGGATTCAGGAATTACGAAAGGGGGCACCGTACTATTTAGGCGCGGATCCAATGAGAAAGGGGGTGGGGGGGGGGTGCTGGTATGGTTGTGCAGGAAGAATATAGTGACGGTGCCCCCTGTTTTTTTTCGCGTATTTTCCGGCGAAAGGGGGGTACATGCCCCTCTTGCGCCCCTCCCATCCCACCCCTCCCCTGGATCCTCAACTGCAGATTAACGTAAGCCCAGGGCAAAGACCCAGGGTGCAGCTTTTGCAAGAGCCAAGGTCGCCCTCTACCGGGAGATCGAAGCAGAGAATGAATTAACTGTGCGTAGCGCCTCCCTGCGGCGTTCTTGCCTTTGTGTCATGCTGTGCGGCGTCTTGTGACTTGTCTTGTGCTTGTCTGTTCGTCAACGCCTGCTTCAAGTAAATCTGTTTGCTACTGGTCTACACCTTATAGCACACCAAATTTAAGTATATTATGTTTTAATAATGAGTGTAAGTGAGCGATATAAGTGTTTTTAAGGAAATGGATTTTGTAAATCGCGGTCTCAGACTCAGTTGCCTTTCTCTAATTTAAACTAGTTTAGTTTGTTTTGTCACTTGTCGACTTGATTTGTCAGTCACTCGCCCGCCGATGCCGTGGCTGTTGGGTTAGTTGACAGTGAGGGTGTTGTTGGCCCGGCAGAATAGTGACAACTTTCAGTTATATCAACTCGACTTATCGAGGAATGAATGAATGTATTCGTGACCATACATCGCATATTTATTTAGTTCGTCTTTGACAGGAAGTGTTGCTATCAATGTATGGAATGCCATAGCTTGATTAATTGCCAACAAATCTCATGAAATGTAAGCTCGAAAATGTGTTATCAATGTATGGAATGCCATAGCTCGATTAATTGCTAACAAATCTCCAATGGCGTGATGAGCTCGGTCTGCTTTGATTGGCCGAGTCCATTAACAGGCTGAGCAACAATCTACAAGATTGGGCAAATGTTTGTTTGTTTTTGTTATTTCTATGAATTTGAAGTGTTGGTCATACTTGAGCTATGCTAAACGTTCCAGGGGCGAGATTGTTCCAGTTTATTAATTACAAATTTTGGCATTTCTGTAAATTGTGCATGTGAGGTTTTAAAAAAGAAAATGGCGGGGGGGGGGGGGGGTGGGGGGCTGGATGCCATTTTCTACGGAATTCTGAGCCCAGCAGATATATACATATTTAACTGTTAACGGAACAAATGCAACTATTTAATCGGTTCGTTTCTCTTTAAAATATCATGGAATTGTTATTATATTATAGGCATTATGTTGACACACAGCCAAATAAATGGGTTGTTTCGCTGCTTTGGCGACCATGCTTATTATGATCCTCAAGGTAATCAAATGGCAATACATTGGTCTTGAACAATATCAGTAGCGCAATAAAAGCCATAGGTGAGGCATTTGATCTCAAAGTATAAATATATTTATTCCATTATAGAATCAATTACATTTAGATTGTTTTACTTGACCAAGCATTTACATAGAGGGACGACTGTGACCCTGCTGGGGGTTCGCGCATGTTGACACAGACAGGGAACTCTTAGCTCTGTTGGGCTATAGCGTCTCGACCAAATCACAGATAATGGACTCTTCGCCGCGGTCTTGTTGGGCTTTCCGTCTCGACCAATCCCAAAGCAGGATTATTAGCCACAGTCTCGTGGGGCTGCCTTAGTGGCAGTTTTAATGAAACACTAAATTGGGTGACGTCATAATGCGCGTCACTAGACCATTAAGGGTACATATCCAGCCTTTATTAAGCATCTTGGATCACGAGATCACCTGGATATCATTCATTTGGTCAAAGATGTATTCTCGTTTTCACCCGCCACTCTCTCCGATTATTATCGCTTGGTTCGCATTCGTAGGTGAAACCGGAATCTGAAGGAGAGATGGATTCACGGCAAGATCATGCTGAAGGCAGCCGGCTTACTTCCGGAGACCACGTGATCTACATTGAAGATGACGTTGCAGATGAAACAGACATGACGCCGGAAATGACGGACAATGTTGATCGAATATATCGTACCGCAACGCCAGGCGGCGCCCTGTCGATACCGCCCATGGAGTGTCACTCTCAACCAGGGGGCGCTCTCTCGATATCGCCAATGGAGTGTCACTCTCAACCAGGTGGCGCTCTCTCAATACCGCCCATGGAGTATCACTCTCAACCAGAGGGCGCTTTCTCGATATCGCCCATGGAGTTTCGTTCTCAACCAGATGGCGCCACCTCCGTGCCTGGAGTAGAATGTCACTTTCCATCAGGTAATGTCATCATGGTGTCGCCTGTAGCAGAGTTTCGCTCTCAACCAGATGGCGCCACCTCGCTGTCACCGATCGCTGAATTCGCATCTCAAACAGGTGGCGCTGCCTCGACGCCGCCGACTATAGAATCCTCTCAGTCAAGATACGTATTTGGTAATTCTGTCGGCAGCCACCCGAGGCGACAAAGGGACGCCTTGCCCTGGGATGAGGACTTCCTGTCTATAGAACCTCTGACCGAGAGTGACCTGCACTTCGTCACAGCTTGTGATACCCCGAAAACTGTGGACACAATCAAGGTCAGTCTTGATGCATTTTGATCTTAACTTGTTTTTCTAAAATTTGCATCGTACGTTTGACTTAACAAAGATGAACATGTCGTGCTTTGAGCTAGTTGTTGACATTTCTCCCCCACCAGTTCGCAACCCACGGTGCGTGTTTATGACTTTAGACCTTGTGGTATTTGTAGGATTTTCTTTTTATCATCGGCCCCCTGCGGGTTCGGGGGAAAGTAGAATAGGCCCGATGCACCTCCATGTTTAACATCTGCATGTCGTAAGAGGCGACTAAATGGAGGCGAACCGTATGCCGTGGTTCGCAACCCGTGTCGGAGGAAGACGGGACTCTGCTGGTTGAGTGGAAACTCTGTTTCTGCAAGATACCAGTTTGATCCTTATTTCTCCTAGACGGGAGGTCAGATTTGGCCCGGTCTGATCAATCGGCTCGTCACGACAAGTCCAAGGATTCTTGTTCAACAACATCATATCAAAAACATTTTCACCCTATTATTCATACAACCGTATGCAATGAGTCTTTTGAGACACCTCATATTTCAGTTGCTCTGAACAAGATCCTGTTAGGACGGTGGCTTGGGCTAATCAAGTGACAAATACCTCTTTTTTTCCAACAGAAGAATAAGTATTTGTTATGTGAGTATACCGTCTGTGTATCCTTGGCACTGGGTACTGGAGTACCGCACCGAATCAGTGTCCCGAGAGGGCTCCGAGGTGGGTGGGGACCACGGACGGTGAAATATTTAAACCCAACATGAGTGCCCAAGAAAAAAACCCCACACCTGCAGAAACAAAAGCACGAGAAGAACGATCCAATAAGGAACTTCGAACAAGCTCTCCTACACATGAACCAAATCAACAAAACGACAATTTTTCAAAATTTTTGATGGCACACGCCACAAATCCAGATTTACCTCTTTCGAAATTGTCACCATTTGCACTGGATAAGGCTACCCAAAGTCTGGCCGGAGAACCAAAGGATGTCAAACGACTCCGCTCCGGTGACCTCCTCATCGAGGTCACACGGAAGAGTCATGCTGACAACCTCCTCCGAGCCACGACCCTCCTCCATATCCCAGTTACAATAACTCCTCACCGTACCCTCAACAATAGCCGAGGTGTCATCCGGTGCAGAGACCTACAAATGTGTTCTGACACAGAGATAGTTACAGAGTTGGCCTCACAGAATGTCATGGAGGCCAAACGGATATCAATCACGAAAAATGGAGAAAGAATTCCAACAAATACTATAATTCTCACATTTGCATCCCACATCCCTCCTACAACAATAAAAGCTGGATACCTTCGTGTACCAGTCGACATCTATATACCAAACCCACTACGCTGTTTCCAATGCCAACGCTTCGGCCACGGAAAGAACAACTGCAGGAGGCAAGTCACCTGTGCTCGCTGTGGCGACGAGGGCCATGAAGACACCTCCTGCAGCAAACCGAGTCACTGTGTAAATTGCAAAGGCAGTCACTACGCATACTCAAAACAGTGTCCAATGTGGCAAAAAGAAAAAGAGATACAGACAGTAAAAACTAAAAACTCCATATCCTATCCCGAAGCGAGAAAAATAATAGAAAATAAAACTACAAATGTAACTGGAAACAAAACATTCGCTGAAACGGGCTCGACCCAAACCAAATCCAATGAGACAACACCAAAACCAAACATGATTTCCATAGGAATAAACACTGTTTATTCCTGGCCACCAGATGCAGAATTCACAATTACAACAGAGGCCCCAGAGGAGACAGGAACATCCAGCCAGACAGAGCCCATAATAGAAATTCAAACAAAGACACCTGCAAAGAAACCTTCTACAAAACCCACTACAAAACCCACCACCCACAAACTGGCCAAATCGAAACCAGCAAAACTAAACCGACCACCCAAGGGATCAACGGATCCCATCAAAATACATAACAAATACTCGCAACTAGAGGAGGAGGACGATGAGGAAATGGAGACAGACACATAGGAAAGGGGGCGTGACAAAAGAAAACACAAGGCAGATACGCCACCCATATCATAAACCATGGCTTCCATTATACAATGGAATTGTCGAGGTATGAGAGCCAATCGTGATGAAATCCTCTTGCTAAAGCAGGACCACAACCCGGTAGCGTTTTGTCTCCAAGAAACATTCATCAAAAACCAAGGCGATATAACAATTAGTGGATATACATCATATGATAATCTAGGACTTAATACGGGGGATAAAATCACAGGCGGAGTTAGTATCCTTATAAAGGAGAAAACTCCACACAGCCAAATACCCTTGCAGACCAACCTACAAGCTATGGCCATACGAATAACATTACACAAAACCATAACCCTGTGCTCTATCTATATTCCACCTAATTTACGTCCAACACGACTAGAACTAGAAAATATAATTAAACCACTACCAGCGCCGTATATACTTCTTGGAGATTTCAATGCCCATCATACGATATGGGGTTGTAAAGACATGCAACCCAAGGGCCGCCTGCTAGAGGACTTTATCTTAAAAAACAATACCGTTCTGCTCAACGATGGCTCAATAACTTATATACACCCTGGGAATGGTGCCAAAACGGCCATAGACCTAACTATAGCCCATCCCAGTCTATGCCTTTATTTCAACTGGAAAGTGGAAGATGATCTTCACGGCAGTGACCACTTCCCTATCCTTCTTACTAGCCAACTTCTCGCTCCAGATGAAAATATTGCTCACTGGAAGCTAAATAAGGCTGACTGGACTGCTATTAAAAAAATGTGCTTTGAAAAACTCACAACAGCCAACTTCCAAGGTATACCAGACCCAATAGCCCTCTTCAGCGAAACACTTCATAAAATAGCTGAAGACACCATTCCCAAAACCTCGACCAATCTCAAAATACAAAAGAAGCCATGGTTTAACGATGAATGCCGTGAGGCCGTACAACAACGAAAACAGGCTCAGCGAGAACTCCAAATACATCCTACCCCAGGAAATATCCTCAAATATAAACAAGTGCGAGCACAGACCCGCCGCACAATACGAACAACAAAAAGGGAATCCTGGAGAAACTATGTCTCCAAACTTGGAAATAAAACAACAACTAAGAAAACGTGGCGAGCCATACAGAAGATCAGTGGGAAAAAAGCAAACAACAGCATAAGCCACCTGATCCATGAAAACACAACCCTCACCGAACCAGTGCAAATAGCCAATACCTTGTCGAAAGCCTTTGCAACAAATTCTTCCTCAAAAAATTACACGGCTAAATTCCAAAGATACAAGGCGGTTAGTGAGAGGAAAAAACTCAATTTCAAATCCAAAAATGATGAATATTACAATAGCCTCTTCTCCATGGAGGAACTCCAGTCTCCCCTGAGGAAAACTAACAACACTTCACCAGGGCCAGACAATATCCCATACCAATTCCTGAAACAACTACCCGATACATCCTTGGAACTTCTTCTCGACATATTCAACTTCATTTGGCAAACCGGACAAATACCCCCATCGTGGAAAAAGGCGATAGTCATTCCTATCCCTAAGCCTGGGAAGGATCACACCAATCCTTCTTCCTACCGACCAATAGCTCTTACAAGTTGTATATGTAAAACACTAGAAAAGATGATAAATAACCGCCTTACATATTTTCTGGAAACAAATAATATCATCACTAAGTTCCAGAGTGGCTTTCGACAAAACAGAAATACCACCGATAATTTAATACGATTGGAGACCTATATACGCGAGGCATTCATCAAAAAAGAACACGTGGTGGCAGTATTCTTTGACCTTGAAAAGGCATATGACACCACATGGAAATATGGTATTTTAAAAGACCTCCATGATATGGGACTCAGAGGTCATATGCCAAATTTTATTCAAGAATTCCTAAACAGACGTCTATTTCAGACAAGGGTCGGAACTACCCTCTCCGAAGTATACGATCAGGAGATGGGGGTTCCCCAAGGCAGTATCTTATCTGTAACCCTTTTTAGTATTAAAATCAACAGCATCATAAAATGTCTCACTAATAACATAGATCCTTCTCTATTTGTTGATGACTTTTTGGCCTGTTTCAGGTCCAAACATATGCACACAATAGAACGGCAATTACAAATGAACCTCAATAAGTTACAACAATGGTGCGATGAGAATGGATTTAAATTTTCAAAAACTAAAACAGTGTGTATGCACTTCTGTCAACTCCGGAAACTCCATCCGGAACCTGAACTTAAAATGAATGGGGATCAAATACCAGTTGTGCCAGAAACAAAATTTCTCGGCCTTTTATTCGATAGAAAACTGACTTTTTCTACCCCATATTAAACAATTAAAACAGAAATGTACCAAAGCACTTAATATAATTAAATTGCTATCTAATACAGAATGGGGAACAGAAAGAGAGACATTATTAAATATCTACACAGCCCTGATACGGTCACGGCTGGATTATGGGTCGATGATTTACGGATCAGCACGCAAATCATATTTGCAGATGCTGGACCCTGTGCACAACCAAGCACTTCGTTTATGTCTGGGAGCTTTCCGCACATCTCCTGCGGAAAGCCTGTACGTGGAGTCTGCTGAGCCATCTCTATACTACCGTAGAGATAAATTAGCACTACAATACGCACTTAAGCTCAAAACGAATCCCAATAATCCTACCTTTGAAGACGTATTCCATCCAAAGTTTACAACACTATTTGAAAACAAACCAAAGACAATACCCACCTTTGGAATTCGAGTCAATAACCTTTTGACAAGATACAATATCAATTTCAGCGATATACGAACCTGGCACCTCCCAGAAATCCCACCATGGGAAATGGAATCTCCAAAAGTTCTGTTAGAACTAACAACTTACAACAAATCTGACACAGACCCATCACAATTTATAGAACTTAAACATACTATTCACAATCAACACCCCAACCACTTCTCTATATATACCGATGGCTCAAAAGACTCCCACAGGGTGGCCGCTGCAGCTGTGGCTGGTGAACACCAGTGCAGCAACCGCCTCCCAGACCAATGTTCTATATACACCGCAGAAGCAATAGCTCTACTGATGGCACTTGAATATATAGAAAAATCACTACATGATAAATTTACCATCTATTCAGATTCATTATCCTGTATACAAGCCATAAAATATCGGAAATATGAAAATCCCATAATACAAGATATACTCATAAAATGTCATGATTTAATATGCAATGGAAAGGCGGTAGTGTTCTGCTGGATCCCTAGCCATATAGGCATAGAGGGCAACAGTCTAGCAGACGCTGCCGCCAAAGAAGCTCTAAATGACGACGTCCTTCCAGTCCAGTTTCCATACTCGGACTTGAAGCCGTACATTCAAAACGAAATTACTAAAAATTGGCAGTCGTCCTGGGACGAGCAATCCTCCAACAAATTGCAACGGCTTCAGCCTACTGTGGGTACCAAACGGCCAAGAATTCGCGGTAGGCGGAGGGACGTTGTCATTCAAAGACTCCGAATTGGACATACGTACCTTACCCATTGGTATCTCCTCAAAGGAGAACCACCTCCCGAGTGTGTTCCCTGTCAGGAACCCCGGACTGTGGAGCACATTCTGTTGAGGTGTGTTGACTTTCAACAGACAAGGGATCAATATTACAGAGCAGAAACTATGAAAGAACTATTTAATAATATACCACAGCAAAAGATTTTAGATTATTTATCTGCAATAAATCTAGTCAAGTGCATATGATATATCTAGTCAACGTTTACAGCCAAACAGTGCAAAAGATTTTAGATCATTTATCTACAATAAATCTAGTCAAATGCATATGATATATTCAACGTTTACTGCCAAACAGTGCATTTTGCTGTAATTATTAATCTCAAAAGCTTGGTTTTAAAAACCAACTCATGGTTTTATATTCTGACAATTTGTTGTCTTTATCGTTTCACCATTCTTCACTTTCATGGTTTTATGACGATCTGCTCAATGATATTACTTGATATTCTCAGGGTTTTATTGATCTATGGATCGATTCCACAAAGACTGCATTCATGGTTTTATTCATATCACATGTATTGATTTTCAGGGTTTTAATATTGACTTTTGAGTTATTTAGAATAACCCTAAACCAATATGGCACGATATAGCCTTCCAGGCTGAAAGTGCCGTTAAGCCCCAATCAAATCAAATCTTTTTATCATCGATAAAACATTCATTAGTCTTATGGCGTATCTGAGGAACATTTCTAGAACATTTCTAGAATTTGTCTAGAACATTTCTAAATCTTGTTCAGAACATTTCTAGAACATTTCTAGAACATTTCTAGAACATTTCTAGAACTTGTCTAGAACATTTCTAGAACTTTTATCTTAGAAATGTAAATGGCATGCCGATGGTAGGCCAGTGGTATCTCAAGGTCATGTTTAGGGCATACCATGGGCTTGTCAGCAGTATGTCTAAACGCGTCTTCAAGGCACTTAAAAGTAACAATTTAACAATGTGAGACTTCCTGATTCGACCAAAGTTTTTTTTCTTGAACCGGATCTTTCATTGTAAGTTCAGTATTTAAATTACACGCTTTCAGTGTATATGTGAAGGATTGTGCCGTTGTAACCATCAGATCAGAGTGCCCGCCGATTTACCTCTTTTTGTTCCGTTACAACAATCAGATTTAACGCTTTGTTTGGCCTTCAGATTTGCGTCCGAGATGAAGACTGGCAACGTCTAGCGTACATCTTCGACATTTTGGTTGGACGCAAGTTGATAACGCGGAACTTAATTCACATCATTAAGGCCTTCTTCCAAGAATCTCCTTTATCCCAACTTCACGTAGACTTTAGGAAATTCGTGCAGGCGTTAAAGCAGCGCGGACTAAAAGACGGTAAGCGTTGGTCATTATTAGGGGAATTTAGCATTATACATATATTAACCCTGTTAAAAGCAGTGGGACCCCCCTCCCCTTGGTATGGGTGGCCGTTAGGGGCATAACGTGTAACTTGGTATGGGCGGCCGTAAGATCAATAACGTTCAACTTGGTATGGGTGGCCGTTAGGGGCATAACGTGTAACTTGGTATAGGTGGCCGTTAGGGGCATAACGTGTAACTTGGTATGGGCGGCCGTAAGATCAATAACGTTCAACTTTGTATGGGTGGCCGTTAAGGGCATAACGTGTAACTTGGTATGGGCGGCCGTAAGATCAATAACGTTCAACTTGGTATGGGTGGCCGTTAGGGGCATAACGTGTAACTTGGTATAGGTGGCCGTTAGGGGCATAACGTGTAACTTGGTATGGGCGGCCGTAAGATCAATAACGTTCAACTTTGTATGGGTGGCCGTTAAGGGCATAACGTGTAACTTGGTATAGGTGGCCGTTAGGGGCATAACGTCTAACATGGTATAGGTGGCCCTTAGGGGCATAACGTGTAACTTGGTATGGGTGGCCGTTAGGTCCATAACGTGTAACTTGGTATGGGCGGCCGTAAGATCAATAACGTTCAACTTTGTATGGGTGGCCGTTAAGGGCATAACGTGTAACTTGGTATAGGTGGCCCTTAGGGGCATAACGTCTAACATGGTATAGGTGGCCCTTAGGGGCATAACGTGTAACTTGGTATGGGTGGCCGTTAGGTCCATAACGTGTAACTTGGTATGGGCGGCCGTTAGGTCCATAATGTGTAACTTGGTATGGGTGGCCGTTAGGGGCAGAACTTGTAACTTGGTATGGGCGGCCGTAAGATCAATAACGTTCAACTTTGTATGGGTGGCCGTTAGGTTATAACGTGTAACTTGGTATGGGCGGCCGTTAGGTCCATAACATGTAACTCAGTGATTGCACTGGAAATCTTTAAATGGGGGACATCGTGTCCCACACTATAAAATTGTGGAGGACATTTTGGATAATAGGGGGACCTGTCAGTTCGGATGGCCGTCGGCCGTTTGTATAGCGGTCAAATGGCAGTTAAAGTGCTGTTTACAACAGGCTCATGCAACCGTAGTCCAGCGGACGGAGCCATAGTCTACGACTGGAGCCATAGTCCGTGAAAACTCCAGTCATAGTCCAGAAAACGGAGTCATTGCCCGTAACCAGTCGGTCATTAATTGCCCCTGATCGGAGCCATAGCCCGCGACCGGAGCCATAGTCCAGCGCAAGGAGCCAT
This sequence comes from Arenicola marina, assembly GCA_964019135.1. Lineage (NCBI taxonomy): Eukaryota > Metazoa > Annelida > Polychaeta > Arenicolidae > Arenicola > Arenicola marina. The sequence goes on along the minus strand of OZ025263.1, from coordinate 1,326,717 downwards.
GGTCCGCGACGGGAGCTATTGTCCAGCGCACGGAGCCATAGTCCGCGACCGGAGCCATAGTCCGCGACCGGAGCCATAGTCTAGCGCACGAAGCCATAGTCCAGCGCACGGAGCCATTGCCCGTGACCAGAGCCATTAATTGCCTGTGATCGGAGCCATATCCCGGCGCACGGAACAATAGTCCGGCGCCTTGAGTGTCGGGAGCCGAGAACGCGAGAACGCGAGGGCGAGAATGCGAGAAGGCAACGGTGAAACCCACCTTGCGTTTTCGCCCTCGCGTACGCGCATTCTGGCGTTCTCGCCCCTGTTTTGTCACAGGCGAGAATGCGCGATAGAGAGCGGCACATATTAGGCCGAGAACTGCAAGTATCACGCACTGCGTGCAAGCTATGAAGTTAGCGGCAGACTCCCTCCGCTCAGAGACAATATTACGTCCTCATAATACACACACTAAAAATTGTACAATATAAGGCTGCCACCAAAGTCTGCCAAGGCCCCTACAGTTGAAAATTCCATCGACCGCTTGACCGCCGGCGGACACGGGGACGCATGTGTCGCGTTTTTACGGGACATTTGCTTTGTTATGGGGACAATGGCGCAAGGCCGCACTCTGCGGCGAACACTGGTAACTTGGTATGAGAGGCCGTTAGGTCATAACGTGTAATTTGGTATAAGCGGCCGTTAGATCAATAACCTATAACTTGGTATGGGCGGCCGTTAGGTCCATAACGTGTAACTTGGTATGGGTGGCCGTTAGATCAATAAAGGGTAACTTGGCACCACAAAATCCGTATTCCTCACGCGGCATTGATCGTCATGCAAAAAATGCAACAAATTTGAACCAATTAGAGACATGAATATTTATTTTATGCCACGCCCTGGACCAATAACAGCGCACCATATCACTGCTATTAACTTGATTACCTAAACCGTTACTTACTTAAAAAAATACGTCTTCAAACTTTTGGAAACTATCGTCGTCACATAACGAAACGCATGCGATAATCTCATGATTGTTCTGTGATATCCCGCAGAAACAGGGACGGGGCGTGACGTCATCGCTGCCACTGGAAGCCCGGATGTGCGAGCCGATGTTAAGGAGGAGCGGGGCGTAAAGAGGAGCCTTCCAGGCGGCGCCAAGACAACCACAGCCAAGGGCAAGAAGCAGAAAAAAAGTCAGATGACGGTACACATGCTGTTAATGTATGAATGCGGACTTTAAAAAATGTACTCCATGAAAAAAGAAATGAATGAAAGATTTATGAAATTGAAACAAATTATGAATTTAAAAAAGTAGTACATTAATAGTTTCATTCAATTTGAAAAAAACCCTGAAAAGTATTATATTTAAACAAAGGTTTTAATGCTGATGTAGATGTGAGGGTGCCACCTGGTGGAGAGTGATACTGTAGGACGGGTACGGGCATACAGAGGGCGCCATCTGGGGATGTGATCGAGTATACAATTAGCTCAATTAATTAGTAGCTTCTTATTGAAAGTAGAGGCAAAGAAACATCACTCAGGGCTATCCATGTCTACACCATATTTTTTTTCAGGTCGCCTGCCCATCAGAGAAAAACGTGTTGATTCGTTTTCACGAGGCCTACCCTCGTCTGGCGTTCTCACTGGACCCATCAGGAACCAGTAAGGCCCCAGACTTCTTGGCGTCAGTGGTGGTGGAGGGCCGACGTGTCGAAGCCAGCGCCACGTCCAAGAAAACAGCCAAGCGGCTGTGTGCCGAGAAGGTTCTGGCCCTCTCGCGGCGGGAGACGGAACCAGATAGACCATCGGTCTCGGTCTCGGGGAGCGCCAATGGCGGCGGTGGAGGGGGAGGGGGTGGAGGAGGAGGGGGCACAGAGACAAGAATGACGTCCACATCTCGTAGTCGCTCGTCATTGGCGGAGCGGAGTCACGTTACGACTATCGGCATGGCGCTGGTTGCCATGTGCACGGACGCCGGGCTCCGCTGGCGCGCGCACGACCTGCTCGTCGTCCTCATCGAGGAAGGGACCCTCTACATGAAGCTCTCCTGCTCCCCGCCCATCCCCACCGCTAGACTGGCGCTCACAGCCGTCCGGGTCTGCCTCACAGTCCAGATGTACAGCACTATCCAGGATATTACACGGGTAAGCATTCTCCCCCCCCCCTCTCACCCCCACGCTCCATCCCATGCCCCTATCACCACCCCTACGGGTACATTTTCTCATTTTCAGACCATATATACCCGCGTCGCCATATAAAATCAGTCCTATTATTATTGAATTAATTTTCTTATTCATCTTGTAGTTGAGGCTTTTTTTAGATTGTTTTCGACATCTTTTGTTTTTTGACAGATGACTGATTGGTTCCGGCGACCCGAGCTCCCCGGGCGACAGCGGGGTCGCTCCCTGACGCTGAGGGCCCTGTCAGCCGTCCTGGGGGAGCTGCTCTGGGAGGTGGAGGGCAAGTCTCCCCGGGGTCAGCTACCCCTGGACACCAGACACCGGCTCATCAGCCTGATGGTCGACGTGGCCGAGCACGTGATCGCCACCTACAGCGCCAACGGTAACGTGAGGACGCGTGAACACGTTAAACCTGGGCAGGCCACTTTAGACCTGGGCAGGCCACTTTAAACCTGGGCAGGCCACTTTAAACCTGGGCAGGCCAGTATAAACCTGAGCATGCCACCTTAAACCTGGGCAGGCCACTTTTAACCTGGGCAGGCCACTTTCAACCTGGGCAGGCCAGTTTAAACCTGGGCAGGCCACTTTAAACCTGGGCAGGCCACTTTAAACCTGGGCAGGCCACTTTAAACCTGGGCAGGCCAGTATAAACCTGAGCATGCCACCTTAAACCTGGGCAGGCCACTATCAACCCTATCAGGTCTCTTTTAACCTGGGCCCGCCACTTTAAATCTTTGCAGGTAACTTTAAACTAGGGCAGGCCAATTTAAGCCTGGGCAGGCTACTTTATACCGGGCAAGCCACTTTAAACCTGGGCAAACAACTTTAAACCTGGGCAGGCCCCTTTAAACCTGGGCAGGCCACTTTAAACCTGAGCATGCCACTTTACACCTGGGCTTGCGACTTTAAGCCTGGGCATGCCACTTTAAACCTGGGCAAGCCATTTTAAACCTATGCATGCAACTTTAAACTTGGTATGCCACTTTAAACCTGAGTAGGTCACTTTTAACCTGGGCAGGCCACTTTTAACCTGGGCAGGCCACTTTAAACCTGGGCAGGCCACTTTAAACCAGGGCAGACAACTTTGAACCTGGGCAAGCCACTTTAAACCTGGGCAGGCCATTTTAAACCTGAGCCAGCCACTTTCAATATCGGCAGGCCACTTTAATTCTGGACAGGCCACTTTAAACCTGGGTAGGCCACTTTAAAACTTTGCATGCCACTTTAAACCTGGGCAGGCCACCTGGAACGTGTGCAACCCGCTTTAACTCTTCGTATGCTACTTTAAACCTGGGCAGGCCACGTTATATCTGGGATGGCTACTTTAAACCTTGCAGGCCACTTTAAACTGGGCAGGCCACTTTAAACCTGGGCAGGCCACTTTAAACCTGGGCATGCCACTTTAAATCTTCGCATGCCACTTTAAATCTTGGACGGCTACTTTAAACCTTGCAGGCCACTTTAAATTAGGCAGGCTACTTTAAACCTGGGTAGGCTACATTGAACCTGTCCAGGCCACTTTAACTTTTCACGGGCCACTTTAAGCCTGTGCAGGCGACTTTAACCTGGGACGGTCACTTTATACTCTGGAAACCAGGGCAGGTCACTTTAAACTTTGGACACCAGGGCATGCCACTTTAAATAGAGATTTACGGGGAAAACGCTTGGGGACATTTATGCTGTCGACGAAGCGCTATCTATCCCCCCTATGTACATTTATTCTGTCTTGTATTACAAGTTATGTACCTGTGTGAGGTTTATGTTCGCGCCGGGGGCGTTGTTACAGTAGCATGCGAGAGGCCGCATGAGCTAATTGTTTGGAGTTACATATACGGGGTATTACGGTAGAATCCCGGCCTCTCATTGGCTGCGTACCCACGCGCCTTGGTCCTGTCAAACCAGGACAGGCCACTTTAAACTTTATAAACCTGGGCCGGCCACTGAAAGCTTGTAAACCTGGGCCGGTATATTAAAGACTTCCTATTTTCTTGCATTTTCAGATGAAACACGATACGTATGTAGCAAAATTATTGGTAAGTTTCTATAATTTTTCCTTGGCATTTTTTTTAGACCTAGTTGATTTTAATAGGATGCCGTCGAGCAGACTCATGTTTAACCTGAAATATTGATTACAGGGAATAGGTAATGCATGGCAGTGTATTTATTCCCTTGTCGTACTCCGTACTTTGGTAGTAAATTTATTACAATTGCAATAACGGTAGCCTGAGGATACGTGAACCCTTTATACCTGGGCAAGCCACTTCAAACCCGGGCAAGCCACTTCAAACCTGGGCAAGCCACTTTAAACCTGGGCAAGCCGCTTTAAACCTGGGCAAGCCGCTTTAAAGACCCCCTGAGAGCGTTTATACTACTTTGCAGATCTGCAAAGACATTCCCGTCACAATATGGGTCATCCTGACTGTTTATTTTAACAATTTTTACAAAATCTACAAAAAAATCATTTTTTGACGAATTTGAAGAACTCGCGCCAAAAAAGTATTGGGGATCTTGGCCAGAGACCGAAACCGGATATGACGTCTTGTACTGGAGTGCGTTGAAGGGGGTTCCCCATGCGGGCCGTTGTGTAGAGTGACAACCGGAGTCTGTCTCACCGATTGTCAGTGATTCAATTGCCACCTAGGATCTTTCATTGGCCTTGGACCTTATTATTATTATAACATAATGATCAATATTTGTTGTACAGCTGAATGCTAATAGAAACCCAAGTGACCAGATGACGGTGTCAGTTCGTACTGGCCAAGCGCGGAGCAGACTGTGCAACGGTGTCGGTGAACGACCGGACAGCAACTTTTTGGACGAAGTGGAATGGCCAAGAAAATATTCATAACTGAATAACTAACATAAATATAACTGTAAAGGCCATGTAGGCATAGTTAACATTTCACGCTCAGTCAATGGTCCACCCGCCCTCAACTCAAAGACAACGAGGAACGTCCGTCGTGTAACAGCGCAAATGTAATTGTCTGCACAGCAAATAGTTCGGCCGGAGGCTGAGGGTCGAAGCGTTGAACGGCCCAAGCGAAAGAGAAAATATGATTTTCATATGTTTGCAAACCTATAGAACAGTTTAACTGACTGGTTTAATTTTCTTTGTTATTAATATAGAGACAGGCCATACATATATATTCTTGGAAGCTTGTCTCCTACCCTCTTTTATTTCACTCTGATAAAAGAATACATGCCAAAAATTGATTGACTCTAATGAACATATTGTTTACACTTTCTAAATGTCCTTATCAAACCAAGAATATACAAGCTTACATTGGAAATAATATAGGGATCGAGAATGACCCAGAAGATATAATTGCAGTGAAAACTCAGGTTCTAGACTTTTGGCCCCCAAGATTATTCACTTTCAGTCATTAATTTTAATCTTGCTTCAAATGATCTGTTGAGGGAAGGTATAAAAATGAAACAATGATTGGAGGGAAAATATTGTAGATCTAAACAAGGTTTTATTGTCAATATAAAAATGTCCTTACAATTTAAAGAATGTAATTTCAATTTAGATATTAAAATTAATATTAAATTTTCCACAAAGGTAAAATAAATGTAGTCAATATACAATGTCGGCTTTTCATATTTATTATAATTAAACGAATTTACTGAATAATGTAATTTATGTAATGAGTTATAGAGCTAAGTTGTGTTAATTGATCAAACAATTATTTTGCTAAAACTTGGATTAAACAATAAAACTTTATATAGGAACAAAACAATTAAATTAATTGTACAAAATACTACTATTCATATAAGTTGTATGGCATTTTTGATAATCTATTTAAAAAATAAAAATTACCAGAAATATGTATGAAAAATAATAAATACATATTTAAATGAAATGGATAAATATTTCTCTCTTGGTAAACCTGGTAGTTCTGCTTTCACATTTTTGTGATACATAAAAATATGTACAGTAATTCTGAATATAAATTGCGAATTTAGTAGCTTGAGCATTAAAACTATTTTTTTTCATTATGTCTTTTTAGACAAAATTCAGTTACCAAATAAAGCTTCTATATTAATTGGCAAGAGTAAAATTAATTTCTTCCCCATCTACGCGCTTCCACTCAAATCAATCAGGAAGAATTTTACCCGAACTGTCTTTCAAAACAAAAGCATCAAATTCCACTTCGTTGTCACATCTATTGAACTCATTCGAACAAACTTCTCGCTCTAGCTCATCCCAAACTTGAATCACTCGTGGCCATTTCACACGTTTGTTTATTTTGCGAGTCCAGTACAAAACGTCATTTCCGGTATATTCATGAGATATTCATGAGCTTGCGAATGGTGAAAAATCCGCGCTGGTCGTACCGAAATATCGTGTTTTAAGTGGTGAAATGAAACACTCCGATAAATAATTCGGCCATACAATATAATTTTAATGTAATTATAGACCCCAAAATTATTATTTCTGGTATTAATAGCGCGTGTAATTCCGTTCTCAGGGGGTCTTTAAACCTGGGCAAGCCACTTTAAATTACACTCACTGTTACTAACTAGTTACTAACGAGTAAAAGTGAGTCAAATACTGGCCCGGCTGAGACCGAATCCACGCCCGCCGCTACGTGAACAAACACTACAGATGTATGATGAAATGTACAACACATTGATGGTAAATTGGTTATCACGTGACTTCCCCTCAGATGTCTCCGGCTTAGTGGGCTGTCTGCTGACCTTGACCTGCGAACACCGCCTAGCAGATCTGACCTTGGACGTCTTCAAACGCTGCCTGGCATCCATGGACCTCCACCAGGTTCCGCTCCAGTCGCGCACCGTGACCCGCGTGCTGGACCACCTGACCTTCCTGCAGGTCAAGGACGTCGGGAGGAGTACGATAGAGACGCTGAAGGTGCTGATCTACGGCGTCCGGCGGGGGCTGTACCCACAGCAAGTCCCGTTCTCGCTCTCCCGGAAGCGCCACTGCGTGAGTCTCTACGAGACTATGTCCTCCTACGAGATGTACGCCGTGATCCAAGCCTCGCTGGATCACATCTTCGACCAGCTGGTGCTGGAGGCCGATCTGATGTGGTCGGTTCCCGAAGCCTTCCGCGACCATCTTAGTGACGTCACCATCGAGATGGCTCGAATCGACGGCCCCAGCGTCCCCTGCGGCGGGGGCGGCCACCACCGGGCGGATGGTGACGTCATCGCCCAGCCGCCGTGTACGCCCGATCCCCGGCTGCTTGTTGCGCTCAGGCGCGCCGGGCTGGTGTTCGATCCCCCCACCAGGGGGCGTGTGCACCTGACCCCGGAGTCGGTATTGCGCAATATCCGGTCGCGGTTTGAGAGGCGCCTTCGGGAGGGTGATGGTGGTGGTGATGACGGTGGTGATGGTGACGGTGGTGCGGGTGGTGGTGGTGGTGGTGGTCACGGCGCCTGCGCTGAAGACGGGAACGGGGTCGGCACGCCGAATGCTGCCCCCCCGTCCCCGGTGTGGAGAGCCCCGCCCAGGCCCAGGCGGTGTCCCGCCGGCAAGCCGCCAGGTGCCGTCAAATTAGCGGCGCTCGTCCACAGAAACGAAAAGATTAATGTCGCCCGATCGGGGTTCGCCAGCGGCCGGTGCACGGTCGATGAGGTCAGATTCAAGTGTGGACGTTCCCGAGCCGTCGCTGGCCAATCACGAACCAGTGACGACCCTGAGCCAACGCATGTGGGCCTATCAGGGTCAAGCAAAGATCGTGATGGAGAGGCGGGGGGCCAATCAGGGTCAAGCAGAGATCGTGGTGGAGACCTAGAGGGCCAATCAGCGTCAAGCAGAGATCGTGATGGAGAGGCGGAGGGCCAATCAGGGTCGAGCAGAGATGGTGATGGAGAGGCCGAGAACCCATCATGTTGGAGCGATGACTGCATAATACAGGGTGGCGGCCAATCAGAATTGAGTAGTGACGTTGATCAGCTTGAGAGCCAATTAGGATCGAGCAAAGGTCACGGCGCAGGTACGGGTAGCCAATCCGGATCGAGGAAATTCCATGACGTAGAGGTGGATAGCCAATCAAGGCCCAGTAGTGGACAAAACATAATCGATCTTACACAATAAGATTCCAGAAAGAAATTTTCAATCCATCAGGATTTCGCAATAAACTGGATCAACCCAACGTGATCCACATGAAGGATATATGATCGAGCCCCCTTGGTACAGACGCCGCCGGGTCGCAAGGTCAAAGCTTAAATTGGTGTCCGTCACTCGGGTTGTGACGACTGAAAGAAATTATTAAACCCTGTTTATGAAATTCATACTTATTTTTTATTTTTGTCCGGATAACAAAATAACAGTTACATATAAAGGTGTCAACGCATTTGGCCTCAATCACGCAAATATATAACGTTATCAAATGAGATTTCTTGTATTTGTTTGGTGTGTTTTTGCTCATAGGTTACAGACTTCAGACTTGATGCACACACGCCTACATCGATACCCCGCAGGCATGTCGTGGCAACTGCAGGAACACCAAACTGTTCGTGATGTAGTACGCTAAAAGTTACTTGATTACAAACATTAACGCCGGAATAAAACGTTCAAATGATGTCATAGATGTTGACCTTTTTATTCCAACAGAAAACGTGCTTCCTACTGTCGTTAACTTTGAATAATGATGTAATATTACACAACGGAAAGAATGGACCTTCCTGTTAAAGCAATATATTCCTTAATTTTTTGTATTATCAACCTCTTCTCCATGTCAAATAAGTACATTCTGTCTTGAATTTAAATCCTGAAAGCCTGTGGGCTATCCGGAGAGCATCATTTTGGTCAACGGAGCAGAAGTTGGTGGCCGGCTTTATATCTCTGTGCGCCTGTTTGCAGTTCGCTATTTTGTCTGCGGCTCGCTATCACGTCCGCGCGCGATAAAAATAAACCGCGCAGTTTTATGTTGAAATGTTTGTTTTACAGACTCACAGAGATATAAAACATATGCTTCATAGATGTTGAGATACTTTTAGTCTTGATTCTAAAATGTAACAAATCTAAGATGGCGCATGTAAGTATATTGCTTTAAACTTACTTAATCGAGTGGCCATCACAGTATGTTGATGTTCAGGTCACATGACTCTTTTTAGCCGGCATTCTAGTTATGGTCGGTAAACCAGCAACCAACATGGCCGGTGCGGAATAAAAATGTTTCCGACGTGTCGTATCGCGCGTAAACCTCTACATTTGGTATGTCACGTGAATTGTCGTAGAAAAGTAAATGCCGTCAAGAAGTGCCTAAAATATGGTCGTAGATCAGGGTTGTTGGGTTACTATTTTTTTCTGTCTTTGTATATATAGCTTCTTTTACTAATGTTTGGCCAGGTTAATGCATATTCAATTAATTTGTTACGTACGGATCTTACGGATGCGTGGTTCTGTCGACCTCATCATATGCTGATTCGCAAGGTCTCTAATTTTTGGCGGGGTGGGGGGGTGGGAGTCGTACCATGGGCTGTTGCAAAACATATCGCTCGTCAACCTATGTTCTGCTTGTTTGCAAATTGAAGTTGGATACTTGCTGGGTACCCATTTTTCTCTGGCATGGGTTTGAAAATTTAGGTTTCTCCATTACTTATCATGGGGATGGTTTCTATTGGTGTGTAACCAGGTTATATCATATTTCTCAGTGGCGCTGAGTACTGATGAATCTTGGGAGTGCCATACACGGAGCGTGAGCACCAGCGTTCCCCCGGGGCCGGCGCGAAAGCTCAATGGGCATTGAGTGCTCTGGTCACCTGAGATAAAGGATAAAGATCCCATGTCGTTCTTCGCAAAGTGTACGGGGGTTATACATGGCTCAAGTCTCCCTTCCTTCTCCCATTGACGCGATATGACCAAAAGTGGTTCAAGCGTCCTGAATAACCAACCAGCGTTCTCCCTGCCGTCATTCTTCCTGGTGCGTTCTTGCTCGCAACTGCCGCAGAGCTTCCGGTCCCCTTGGGACAGCGGCCTTGTGGAGCCGCTGGAGCCGACAGGGCGAGGCGGCTGGGTAGGGGGCCCTTGACACTTCATTAGCGCTGTCCACCTTCCTCGCTGAAGCAGTCATTATTATGACACATTACATGTATGTACATGTACACGTATTCAGATACACGTGTATACGCTAAGCAGTCATTATCATAACACATTGCTCATCATTTGAAATATTTTTTTTTGACTATTTGCTCAAGCAAAAAGCGTGTAATTATCTTCTGTTTGGTTATGGCTGTCACTGACTTGTGTATGTCTAAGTTGTAAAACTGTTCGAATTCGCGGTGGCCTCCCTTTCCTTTGGCTATGATCCTATAGTAAAGCCGGGTTTGGTGCCTGAAGACTGTAAACAGTCGCATCTCGTACGTTATTACGTCTCACATCACAGCGAGGAACAAACAACCCAAGAACAAAAGGATTAGACACATTTCACTTGAAGCTAACTTTCATGCATGTTGCAATGAATTTCACACAATCAACTCAAGTCCTATAATCTCCATAATCAAAGGGAGGACCTGAACAGTTTACAGGTTGCAGGGCAAAGATATTATGCAACTTCTTTGATGATGAACATGATCGCACTCATCACTTCTCTTATTCAAACATGCCACACTTATGCAAAGCATGTGGCTTGTGTTTGTTGGCGCAGCCTGTTAGTCCGGCGATAACAACAAAGCTAGAAAGGTGTTAAGTGTCAGCTGCTAGCGCATTGTCTCTACATGCCTGCTAACAACACCTAAGCTTGGCCTCGGATAATGGCATTTGCATAATTCCATTTTCAGGTAAACTTGTGTTGCGATTAGGCGGAATTTGCGACTAGCCGAAGTTGCGATTAACCGAAGTTGATAACATGGGTATATGCATAGGAATGGCGTTTGGAGTTGGGATTAACCGAAGTTGATAACATGGGTATATGCATAGGAATGGCGTTTGGAGTTGAGATTAACCGAAGTGTGATTAAGTGGCGCGCACTGTATTACCAACTGTATCTTCAAGTTATAGGGCAAAATATGCCTAAGCAATGCCCAACGAATAACACAAGAAACCCACATTTTTCCTCACTATTCAGGAAAAAACCACACCTTACAGCATGACTTTCCATTTGTTGCACGTACATGACATATTTGTTTTTGTTCATAAAGACCAGTAAGGACCAATCCATTAAAAAAAATAGAAAGCATTCTTTAGAGGCAAAATGGCGGCATGTTACACGTGTGCACATGTTAGTTCCTACGTATAATTAAGTGTCAAAAAGTGAACTATTCAAGTTGTACAAGAAAAATTTAGTATACAGTTAAGATTGTCATTTGACATAGCCTACAGTAACGCCAATACAACGATACATCCTGGCCTTATATCCTGATATATAAGGGGTAGGCCTACGCTCTCTCGCCTTGCTTTAATCTTGTGGGGGGTTGCTACTAAACATTAATTTTATGTATATAAACAAGGAATAAACGGGGTCTAAGACCTGACCCCTGCGGAGCTCCTATATACTTTTAGTTATTGTTCCCTGAACGAACGATAACTTGTATACCAATAACCGGGGAACATTTATTTAAAATTTGGAAAATTATTAAAGAAAGAAATATTCATAATAAGGGCAATAAAAACAAACCATTGTTTTTAAACAATAACAGTCTAGCCTCGGATTTCAATGGGTTATAATCAATTCTTCGTAAACACTGAAAGCACTCTAAACACAACCATACATAAAGCGAAATATTAGCCATTAAACTTTTTGCTAGCAATAGAGAATGTTTTTAGATTTTTCTGAAGCATATAATAGTGTTATTCACAGTATCGCATTGTTGACATTCGAACTGTAAGCCATCAGAGGCCTTGCATTAGACTGGTTTAAAAGTTATCTGTCATCCAGGTAAAAAATATGTACGAATTCCGTTCAGTTTAGTTCAGGGATCAGTTCTTGACCATGTTTATACCTTTGTTGCCATACATGACCTAACCTCACTGAGCAGCAAACTGGCGTATTATGTGCGGATGATTCAAACTGCTTTATTACCGGCACAAGCATTGCAAACATTAAACTTGATTGAATTAAAAACTATTAAGCTTTGGCTCAAGGTTAACAAATTAACGCCTAACCTTAGCAAAACTATCAGTCAATCAAGCGGATATATTTCTGGTCGTGTTATCATGCAATTAACCTGCATACATTGTTTAGGGCTGCAATGTTTACCTCTTACAGATATATTACCAAAGATATGTACTAATATCTTTGATATTACGTAACTTAGTATATTTTTCCAAAGATATGTACTAATATCTTTGATATTACGTAACTTAGTATATTTTTCCAAAGATATGTACTAATATCTTTGATATTACGTAACTTAGTATATTTTTCCAAAGATATGTACTAATATCTTTGATATTACGTAACTTAGTATATTTTTCCAAAGATATGTACTAATATCTTTGATATTACGTAACTTAGTATATTTTTCCAAAGATATGTACTAATAACTTTGATATTACGTAACGTAGTATATTTTTCCAAAGATATGTACTAATATCTTTGATATTACGTAACTTAGTATATTTTTCCAAAGATATGTACTAATATCTTTGATATTACGTAACTTAGTATATTTTTCCTTTATTTATCCACATTGGGTACACATTGGGCTGTCCCGGTACGTGCAATCCTGTGTGTTCGCGAGTAATTTCATTTCATATGCAGCAGGTGCGTATATTGCTCAAGTCCCTGGCTACGCCCCTGTTAATTGTATGGCTTATGTAAGAGGGGAGTGGGGGGGCAGTAGGGGGTGGGGGCGGGTGCCTCCGATTGGGTCGGTAACTAAGTGATCTGGGGGTGTTTGTGTTGGTCGCAGCACCATGGGGTATCGGGTGTCAACAATTTAGGCCACAATTCGCACCTTGCAGGTGCATTTTAAGGCCTCAATGTCTACGCGGTGAACGCTTTTTCGTTGTAGCTGGGGGGCGTCGCCAAAGTTGCGCAACAGTTTTCGCCTTGCCGGAAAGAAGCTTCCTAAATATATATCAATTACTTCGCAGATGCATTTAGAGGCTTGTTGTGGGTCCGGAAGGTGATGGGAACGTGAGCGTCGGCGAACATCACGGCACCTCCAGGGAGTTAATTAGGACCGGAACCTCTCCTGTATCCGATATGATAGCCGCCGCTAGACCGCTCGACTTAGAGGCAGGGGGCACGGTGGGGGGGGTCCCCAATTAGCCCAATGCCCCCACATATAGCTCTGTTGTGTATATATGTAGGTGGATGCGCGTTCCCTGTCCATCAATGAGCGAGAACCTGGCCTGGGTAGACAACTAAGAATTAACTGCGAGGATATCAACCACAGCTGCTGTGAGAAACCAGGTAAGTCGGTATTATAGCGTAAAAAAACCTTCCCGAAAATATACCACTGAATCATGACCAAACGTTCTTTTATATTCAGAAAAGATATCTGTTTTATCGCACGGTTTGCGCCCTGGTACAACGTACCTGCATTTGCGACCGACTTCATCCAGTTCCATATCATTGTTCAGGGATGTTTCTGGGTCCGGTTTAGTCTACATGATCACAACAAGTGGCCTAACAATCTTTCCTTTCATTTCAAGTGTTGCTCAAAACTGTTCAAGGTAACGGAACTAAGCATGAAAACAAACTGATATATAACATTGGTAAAATTTAGTTACTTTTTATACAGCATTATTTTCTACGGTGCCTGGTTTAGGACATCGCGATATTTTTGTTTACAAAAAAATAATACAAAAGGAAAGTCGTTCCAAATTTATTCCAGACTTATTTTTTTCACAAAAAGTCATATCGTTTCTTACTTTATCACAAGATGACTTTTTTTGGGTAGAAAAAAGACGACATATGTCATTCCAAACTTCGTCGCGAAACGAGTTTTTCCGCTAAAAAAACCACTGAGCTAAACCTTTTTTCATAAATAGTGAATGCTTTTTGTATAAATTTTGCCAAGGAGATTAAAAATGGGTTTTCTTCCTTTTTCTGTCATAACACATAAAAAACTCTTGATATAATCTATCGTAAAATATCTTATAGGAAAGTATTTTTTCGGATATTGTTATACAAGGCGCATTTCATTAAAACGGAACTCGTCAAGAGAGGATGTATTTTCACTAAATTTGGCTAAGCTCTGCTGTAGTCTGAAGTCCTCAAGAAGACACAAGTATGGTTTTCGTATAATCAACTTCTTATACATTTTATAATTCATCAGGTCGGCGTTACTCTGCCACTCTCTTAGTACAATGCATCTACCTGTCACATTTCTACGGCGCGATGATTACCCCATCGCGATATTGCTTGTTTACACACACAAAATAAGGGGTGTGTAAGAGATAAATGGCGACATGCGACACTGGCATATTTGGAAAATCGACATTCGACATTAACCATCAAATTCTGACACGCACTGAGTATCTGGAAAAGCGACATAAACACAGATTTTTGAAAAAAAACACGACACTGAACACGGAAGGTCGGAAAACTGGACACTGCCCCCCCCCCCTCCCCCCTTCCAGACCCCTTACGATTTAAGGTACCGACTGAGCTATGCGGGTCTCATAGGGACTGCTGGTGTTTGAATGCGCCTGTTAGGACCCAACACGTCATAGTGCCGTAAACGTCATACCACACGGCCTGCGCCATCTGGGAGCAAATGTACAGTTTAACACTGTGCCTGGATCGCCGTGTCTATTGACGGGGCTATGAATATATGAGGCAGTAACTATTCAGCTTCAGATATATATAAGCGCTTTGAATTCATAAATGATGGAATATACGGGGTATCGCCCCCTGCTCTCTCCCCCCGGATCTATTCTACTTCTACTATACAAACGTTACCCTTCCAAACCTTAGATTTCCATCTTTTCCTGCGCCGTATTCGCGCATTCAGGCCTCCAAGCGGTAATTTCCTGTTGATCAATCACTTCTTTGACGCCCAAGTGATCCTGTCCCGTCTCCGGACCGTCGCTATGACGTTTTGGGTTCTAACATGCGCACTCATGAAACCCTTCCGGTCACATTTACTCGGCTCCGCTCGTCCAATGTTTAGGCTTACCTTTTGTTCAACAAAACGTAAATATGGGACGGGTGGGGGCGCACAAACTTGTGTAGTGACAGACGTCTGTTGGGGCCGAAAACGTCCGACTGCCCAAAACGTCCTACATAGCTAGGAGAAAACTGTCAGTTACATTTGACGTTTCAATCCCACTCAATCTACCGATATGCAATACGCAATACGCTCGTTTTGCAGGTGTTAGATAGCGATGTACAAACCACATTGAGTTTTCATGAAAAGCTGGTGGGAGGGGCGGGGGGGGGGGGGGGGGCAGACGGATGAGCTTTAGTGTCGGGGCGGTGCGCAACAAGGTACGGAAAGAGCGTTAGCAGCAGGCCTACAGCATTGGCCTCTTTGCTCATGTTCTGGGACTTGTCAAACCCTCCGGACCTAGATCTACCAATTAAAACAATACTTGAAATTGGCAGGGTATGGAACAAATCTGGGGAAATATTTATTCTTTGATGCCTGTGCTGCATGTGCTTGAACAAAAATCGATATCTAACTGTGCATTGTGCTATAGATGTGAAAGTCGTGATCCTGGCCCGTTTTGGGCAGTCAGACGTTTTCGGCTCTCACAGACGTCAGCACACTGACGTAACCTTTATAAATATAAACTTTTCATTTTTCACCAACTACAAAGCCTCCTTTGCGGGAGAGTAATAGCGTTTACTTCTGTTCCAACATCAAACGCGCCTCCCTTCAATCTGGGCACCCCCCCCCCCTCCCGCCAAATTTGTTGACGTAGTAACTTTAAGTGTGTTCACTTCACTTATTCAGGCATTCTGCAAGGCAAATCGCGTCATGGATAGGCGATCACTCCTCATCACTTGGCTGGCCCTGGCCCAGATGCTAATCACCGCGACCGAGGCAATGGCGGACGTCAACACGGTTGCCATGGAGAAGCATGGAACGCCAGCAATGGACGAACTCACTGACGTCTCGACGGTTGGCATGGTAACGCTGGGTACGTAGGGCGAGGCGGAGAATTCGAATTCGTATGCTGTCGTCATCAATGAGGGGTTTATCACGCATGCACAGTACGAGTGGGTTCGGTTCGTCTTCGTCAAAGTGCTTGGTATCCCGATCTGTTTACTCGGCGTCGTGGGCAACAGCTTGGGGATTGTCGTGTTGTGGAGACAGACCACGTGGTTGTCTATACACGTCTACCTGACGGCGCTCTGCGTGTTAGACATCTGCTACGTCTCCGTGGCTCTCTACGTGCTGCTGTGTGACGTCGCCGTGTCGCTGGGAGCCGCCGGGGCCGCCTACTTCTACTCCTACACCCAGGCTTACGTCCTGCTCTTCTTCGGCCAGGGCGTCTTCGGCAGCTCCACGTGGCTGGTGGCCATCATCTCCATGGAGCGACTCCTGCTGGTCGCCTTCCCGCTGTCCGGCCGCCGCTCCTGCCTCAGCTGCCGCCCCTGGATCTCCATCCTGGTGATTGTCCTAGCTAACCTGGCCTACACAGCCCCCAGTATGTTCCGTTACTCGCACGTGGAACGCTGGGACGAGGCCGCCAACGCGACGGTCTCCACACGCGTCGACCGACAGGAGCTGGTCGCCTTCTTCCAGACGCATGGCATCCTGGGCCAGGTGCTGACGGTCCTCCTTCCGGTCTGCCTCGTCCTCTGCTGCAACGTCGCCATCCTCGTCACGCTGAGGCTGTCGACCAGGACACGCGCCGCGATAAGCCAGACGGCGACCTCGGCCCGGGAGAAGGCCGAACGCCAGCTGACGAGGGTCCTCCTGGCCCTAGCCGGCCTCTTCCTCGTCTGCCTCCTGCCCGCCATGGTTCACGTCATCGTCTACTACTTTGTAGCGGATTACGGACCAATGGGCAGTGAGCACTACGTCTACTTCTCCATAGGACTCGTCCTCTACACCCTGACCTACTGCAAATCAGCCGGCGACCTGCTGGTCTACATCCTGTCCAGCCCGACCTTCCGCCAGACCCTGGTAACCATGCTGTCCTGGTCAGGGCAGAAGGACAACCCAGATCCGGATTCGAAGAAGGTTTCGGATTAACAAGAGGTTCCACTTCAACCAGCTTCAAACCAGGCTGTTTTCTCTGTCGTCTCGGATCTGGATTCAAAGAAGTCTGTTCCGGTTCCATATGGTAGTAAGCTCAGCAAATATTGAACGAGACAGCTTAGATGATTACTGCTAATTTATATTTGTCAATGTTCTCAGGTTATCCTTTGCAGTAGCGAGGTCAGACCAAAGTATATCCTTTACCTCATCATTCTGGTCTATACGTTTCTTATTCCGGAATTTGTATGTTAACTTTATAATTTATGTTTGTCAATGTTCGATAAATAACGTCTGCAACTCGATTAATGATCTTATGACTTACAGGGGTGGATCTAAAAATTTGCAAAGGGGGGGGGTTGCACTGAAAACTTGCGACCGGGGGGGTTCTCAAGGGGGGGGGCGTGTAAGCCAACTAACCCCCCCCCCCCTAGATCCGCCCCTGGACTTGGCCCAAACAGACGACGAGTTCTCCGTCTTGCCGCAGAAGATGCATCTCAAGAAGAGTTCTAATGTAGTAAACCTCGTAGTATTTGGCACATGCGCACTCGCACTTTCCGCTCATAGGGATCTGGAAGGGGTAAATTGCGACACGCGACACGGGCATATTTGAAAATTGACATTCGACATTGGCTTTCAAATTGCGACACTGAGGATCTGAAAAGGCGACATCGACACAGATAGGGGCATTTTAGAACATAACGTCGCGAAAAATCAAACATTTGATACTGAGAATTTTGAAAAATTGACACTGGACACTGAACCCCCCTTCCAGACGCCTGGTCACATGGGGATCAAGACAAGCTGAACGTAAATTCCCGTGTTCCTCGTAACGTTAGATGCTGTACTTTGAATGTTGTTAACCAGAGTCGACAAGATCGACAAGCAATAAAGAAATGGATATGTCCTACGTGTTATTTGTTTTGCTTTTTGTTATAATATATTAATAGCCTTTTGTCGTTAATCATGAGTATGAAATTAACAATCATAGCTGATGCTAGATGCAAGAGGGAAGTATTCGTCTGTGAAACTGACAACAAAGTGATATGCTGCTTTGTTTGTGCGACATTGGATAAAACAACAGTGACGTCAGTGAATGCTCGACAGCCTGGATCGGTCTATTACACATTATCTCAAGGCAAAATGCCAATTTTTCCGAAAGTCACAAACTGAAAGGGCCAGACTAGACTTGTTCTTGTTGTCATCAGATATCGTCAGTCTTACCGAAAAAAATAGAGGAGCTTATAACGTTTGGATATCGGACATATCACTCACTGGTTACCTTCAACAAAGCCTTTCGGTGTGCGAATAGAGGGTAAGGTTTATGGAAAATAAAGACATCCCTGCTGTACCAACTAGATTATGCAGCCGTGGTGAAGCAATGTATTAGAAATCTCGCAGTATAGTGAAACCGGCGGTACTATCGACGATTCTGAGCACAGCATTGCCGATCAGATGTAGTTTGACATTTAATAGTCAGATATTTTCGGAAATGGTTAAAGGAACTGGTTAGACCCACGCTACATTACTCACACGAAAAGAAATTTCTGAAGAGGAAAATAGTTAGGTAAATCGAGGAGCTGGAGAAATTGACTTCTCAAAGTGTAGCTCTAATGGACCAATTACAAGAGATCGATTAGCAAATAAAGACTGTCTAAGGCTCAAGGCCTTCTACTGAGAGTCAGATAGTTATTATGAAGCAGAGGAACGGCCTACCCGTTAGTTCTGCAGTGTGGAGAAAAGAAACTATGTAAGCTTATTAATAAACTCAAGTTTAAAGGTTTGTCTCCAGAGTTTAAGTTTACGTTTCAAAAGTTTCAAAGTTTAAGTTTCAAGTTTTTATCAGGTTAATTCGACATTACTTCCAACTCGAGAAATGCATAATCCTACGAAATGGTAATATTAGTGAACAAAATTATCTCCAACTCTAGAAGTGCATAATCCTACAAAATGGTAATCTTAGTGAACATATCTTATTTTCTAATGCATCATGCCGATTATACAATTTCTTTGTTCGAAGGCTGTAAATATCTATGTGTCACATGTACGCCACTCTCTTTCTGCTACTGAAGATTCAACGAAATTATGTCCATGTAATGACACTTTGTCATTATGTAAGCCCATGTAATGACACTTTGTCATTATGTAAGCCCATGTAATGACACTTTGTCATTATGTAAGCCCATGTAATGGCACTTTGTCATTATGTAAGCCCATGTAATGACACTTTGTCATTATGTAAGCCCATGTAATGACACTTTGTCATTATGTAAGCCCATGTAATGACACTTTGTCATTATGTAAGCCCATGTAATGACACTTTGTCATTATGTAAGCCCATGTAATGACACTTTGTCATTATGTAAGCCCATGTAATGACACTTTGTCATTATGTAAGTCCATGTAATGACACTTTGTCATTATGTAAGCCCATGTAATGACACTTTGTCATTATGTAAGCCCATGTAATGACACTTTGTCATTATGTAAGTCCATGTAATGACACTTTGTCATTATGTAAGCCCATGTAATGACACTTTGTCATTATGTAAGCCCATGTAATGACACTTTGTCATTATGTAAGCCCATGTAATGACACTTTGTCATTATGTAAGTCCATGTAATGACACTTTGTCATTATGTAAGCCCATGTAATGACACTTTGTCATTATGTAAGCCCATGTAATGACACTTTGTCATTATGTAAGCCCATGTAATGACACTTTGTCATTATGTAAGCCCATGTAATGACACTTTGTCATTATGTAAGCCCATGTAATGACACTTTGTCATTATGTAAGTCCATGTAATGACACTTTGTCATTATGTAAGCCCATGTAATGACACTTTGTCATTATGTAAGCCCATGTAATGACACTTTGTCATTATGTAAGCCCATGTAATGACACTTTGTCATTATGTAAGCCCATGTAATGACACTTTGTCATTATGTAAGCCCATGTAATGACACTTTGTCATTATGTAAGCCCATGTAATGACACTTTGTCATTATGTAAGTCCATGTAATGACACTTTGTCATTATGTAAGTCCATGTAATGACACTTTGTCATTATGTAAGTCCATGTAATGACACTTTGTCATTATGTAAGCCCATGTAATGACACTTTGTCATTATGTAAGCCCATGTAATGACACTTTGTCATTATGTAAGTCCATGTAATGACACTTTGTCATTATGTAAGCCCATGTAATGACACTTTGTCATTATGTAAGTCCATGTAATGACACTTTGTCATTATGTAAGCCCATGTAATGACACTTTGTCATTATGTAAGCCCATGTAATGACACTTTGTCATTAACAAAATGTAATAAACGATTATCCGGTCGAATTTCGTTCGAGTGTCAAAAATCTACTGAAAGAAAAACGACTGAAATGCTAACTCTGGAGATGAACAACGTTAATAACGCTCACATTCTATGTTTATTTCTATAATATATGCAGATGTTTGCTTGGTATATAAATAATTGCTGAACAAACATAGCGTACAGCCCCTTTCTGTCAGATCATGAGAGATATTCCTGTCACGACAGAGGTTCCCGTCACGACAGAGGTTCCCGTCACGACAGAGGTTTCTGTCACCACACACGTTCCTGTCACGACATACGTTCCTGTCACGACAGAACTTTCTGTCACGACAGAGGTTCCTGTCACGACAGAGGTTCCGGTCAAGACACACGTTCCTGTCACGACACACGTTCCTGTCACAAGAGAGATTCCCGTCACGCGAGGTTGTCACGATAGAGGTTCCTGTCACGACACACGTTTCTTGTCACGACACACGTTTCTGTTTGCGACAGAGGTTCTTGTCACTACAGAGGTTCCTGTCACGAGAAAGGTTCCTTTCACGACACATGGTCCTGTCACGCAAATGTTCCTGTCACGACAGGTTCCTGTCACGACACAGGGTCCTGTCACGACACAGGGTCCTGTCACGACAGAGATTCCCGTCGCGACACAGATTCCTGTCACGACACACGTTCCTGTCACGACAGAAGTTCCTGTGGCGACAAGTTCCCTCTCTCGCTGGGTTCTTTCAGCTCAATGGCCAGTCAGTCTAGCTTTCAGAGGTTCAGAGGTTCTGAGAGTTCACAGATGGCACTATTCCACACACTGCAGGACGTCGGTGGGTTATCTTCTCGCGTCTGCGATGATTAGTGCTACGATCGCTCGTATGGCCGGTTCATCTGAAGCATAATACATTACGATGACCTGTACAATTATAAGGTAAACAGAATTGAGTTCACAAAAAACAAGTGGAACTATATTTAGTCACACACATTTTAACGGGGGTGTCATTTTAAAAGATGGCCTAACGCCTGCCTCCCCCTGGCGAATAGACCATGTGGTGCTGGGATGTGGCTGTTCTGATAGGTGCACACCCTCCCCCTGAGATGCATCGCTGTGACAAAGAGCTATGGCTGTTCGGTCGTTCTTCCATGTTGGGGCGAACCATTGCTTCAACATAGCTCATGTATGAGTCATACGTCACGCCTGCTGTTTACTACAATACTCTATTTCGCGGGCTCTAACATGGAACTTGGATCGGCTGCTCCGATAGCTGTACACCCTCCCCTGACGTACACTGAGGCACTGAGGTTTGGGGGTGTTCCGGTAGGTTTAAGCCCTCCCTCTGACATACATGCCTGTGGCGCTGAGCTGCAGTTGGCTGTTCCAATAGGTGCTCCCCTTCCCTCTGCCGTCCATACATGTGACATTGAGTCGTGACTGTTCAAATAAGTGCACACCCTCCCCCTGACGTACATACATGTGATACTGAGTGGCATTGAGTTGCGGTTGTTCTGATACATGTGACTGAGTAGTGGCTGTTCCGATAGGTGCACACCCTCCCCCTGACGTACATACATGTGACATTGAGTTGTCGCTGTTCCGATAGGTGCACACCCTCCCCCTGACGTACATACCTGTGACATTGAGTTGTCGCTGTTCCGATAAATGCACACCCTCCCCCTGACGTACATACCTGTGACACTGAGTTGTGGATCTTCCAGCTTTCTGGACAAGACGTCATCCACCAGGCGGCGCAGTTCCTTGAACATAACGCCTGTCTTGGCAACGGCCTGAAATACAACAGTTTTAATCAGAGGTTTGCCTTAATAACCAATCTGATGGCCCGATATAGCCTTACAGGCTGAAAGTGCCGTTAAAGGCCCAAATCAAATCATATAATAACCAATATGGCGACAGCATATTTACATGCGATAACGCAATATAATATACATCATGGAAAACAAAAGGTGTTGAAAGCCACTTTTGCGCACACGAAGGATAAATTACCGATTTGCAAAGAAACGTCCAGGCACAGTAGAAACCTTGCGGTATGAGCACCTTTAACATACAGAACATAGAACAGAGCTGGAAAAAGCAGCCCTTGGGTAAACTATTATTATAATCTACCGACAATATAAATTCCATATATATGACCTTGAACTTGATCCAGTTGTCCACAGTGATGAGCTGTTGTTTGTGATGGACATCGATGTTACCACCGAAGAGGAGGAGGGGGGTGGGGGTGATCAGGGTGGAATCTCGCAGGTAAGGTCTCGAGGCTTTCACCTGTAACGTCACGGCAGATCGTGTCTGATATGATCCCAGCTCGAGTAATGCTTGATTAATAACGTTGGAGAAAATATGTAAGTTACGTCGGCGTAAAACGTAAGTGCTACTCCATATATTTTTTTCTTATTAAGGTCCACAAAATCATACATAACCTGAACCATCGTACATTAATCTCAATATTAGCAGCAGCAATATTGTTTCACTTCTCCGTAAACTATTATTTATAATAGATGCTATTAATTATGAAGTTCATGAAATACTTTTCTGGCAACAAGGACACTTTGTTGATGAACAAGGCCATATGATTAATAATAAGTAACACAAACCAGCAGTAAACCCAACCATGGGTAATGGCGGAGGATGTTATTCACACCCATGTTACCTTCTCGAGGTAGACTAGCCATCCATTGGCTCCCAGGAACCGGTTGACGGACGCCGGGTGGACTTGGATGTGCCCTTGAGGGGTCAAGGTCATGCAGACGACCTTCTCGGGGTTGGCGGCGCTGTCGACGCGGGGGGTCCACGTGACCCTAGCCACGTGCGGGTAGAGACCCGCCGCGAGCACGGCCTTCAGCAGCGCCGCCATCTTGGCCGACAGCCACTCTGACGTCAGAGACACCTCCAGCCCTGATTGGCTAATATTGATGACGTCACGTTTGTCAGGAGGGGCGGCGACTGGCGGCTTGGAGGCGGTCGCGCTCTTGGCTGGTTTCGTCCATAATGTGGTTGAGAACCCAGCAGATTCCAGGAGTTTGATGAGATCTTGCGCTACGTTCTACAAAATGCAGTAATTAAAGCACTAATTAACACAGTAATTAAAACACTAATTAACGCAGTAATTAAAGCACTAATTAACGCAGTAATTAAAGCACTAATTAACGCAGTACTTAAAGCACTAATTAACGCAGTACTTATAGCACTAATTAACGCAGTAATTTTGGCACTGACTAACGCAGTAATCAAAGTACTAATTAACGCAGTAATTATAGCACTAATTATCGCAGTAATTAAAGCACTAACTAACGCAGTAATTAATTAACGCAGTAATTAAAGCACTAATTCACGCCGTAATTAAAGCACTAATTTACGCAGTAATTATAGCACTAATTAACGCAGTAATTGAAGCACTAATAAACGCAGTAATTAAAGCACTAATGTCTACTCTGTGGTATATAAGATATTAGTAACGTTTCGGAAGTTAGACGATTAAAGATAACATGAGAAAAGTGGAAGTTACGGAATTGGGGACAGGATTGGGGGTTCCAACCCAGAGCAAATTGACTCATAATTACGGAATATCTTTCGTCCATGGGAAGGAAATGCTTTTGCAGTTGCAAAAAAGTATAATATGTAAAATATACCATAGATTTCTGATGGAGAGGGCGGGAGGGGGTCCCCGTGGGACAGGAACGGTCCCCGAGGAAGGGAGGGGGGGGGGGTCAAGGGTATGACCAGGTAGAATCCCACACTAGGTATATAAAATATAATATATATACGACTCATGAATGGAAATATAAATTTGAATATGTCATCTACGAATATGTGAAGGATACACATCAATGAGAGCTCGCGAATTGGTTCCGATTCACAGTGTATGTGAATATATTTTGTTAATATAAAAAAATACGGACCTCAATGTCAATAAGCGTGTTTCTGGTGAGGAAATGTTGCTGACAGTAGCGTCTGTCGGTCCGTTGACCTCCATTTCTCTGGGCAGACTTCCACCTACAGACAGGCAGGGAAAGAAGAAATTAACTTTACATGTAGTACAGTATTTATATCCTATTAGCCAAAGAAAGGTGAGAGTCACATATACTTATGACACAAGTCTGCAGCAAAATTTCGCTTCTTTACGTGCTCTGTATAATATATATATATATATCTCTTAATAGATATATACATCTTAATGAATATATATATCAACAAAGAGAGAACAAGATAGGGAGATACAGACAGGTAGACAGTCAGAAGACAGAGAGGGATGGAGAAAGAAAAGAGCAATAAACAGAGACACAGAGAGACAGAGAGAGTGGGACAGAGTCAGACATGGGAGGCCTCACCCCACGTAGGCGTTGAGCAGTGTCAGGTGGTGTCAGAGACAGAGACAGAGAGAGTGAGACAGAGTCAGACATGGGAGGCCTCACCCCACGTAGGCGTTGAGCAGTGTCAGGTGGTCTCAGAGAGAGTGAGACAGAGACAGAGACAGAGAGAGTGAGACAGAGACAGACATGGGAGGCCTCACCCCACGTAGGCGTTGAGCAGTGTCAGGTGGTCTCAGAGAGAGTGAGACAGAGACAGAGACAGAGAGAGTGAGACAGAGTCAGACATGGGAGGCCTCACCCCACGTAGGCGTTGAGCAGTGTCAGGTGGTCTCAGAGAGAGTGAGACAGAGACAGAGACAGAGAGAGTGGGACAGAGAGAGTGAGACAGAGACAGAGACAGAGACAGAGACAGAGCGAGTGAGACAGAGACAGACATGGGAGGCCTCACCCCACGTAGGCGTTGAGCAGTGTCAGGTGGTCTCAGAGAGAGTGAGACAGAGACAGAGACAGAGAGAGTGGGACAGAGTCAGACATGGGAGGCCTCACCCCACGTAGGCGTTCAGCAGTGTCAGGTGGTCTCAGAGAGAGTGAGACAGAGACAGAGACAGAGAGAGTGAGACAGAGTCAGACATGGGAAGCCTCACCCCACGTAGGCGTTGAGCAGTGCCAGGTGGTCTCAGAGAGAGTGAGACAGAGACAGAGACAGAGAGAGTGGGACAGAGACAGACATGGGAGGCCTCACCCCACGCAGGCGTTGAGCAGTGTCAGGTGGTCTCAGAGAGAGTGAGACAGAGAGAGACAGAGACAGACATGGGAGGCCTCACCCCACGTAGGCGTTGAGCAGTGTCAGGTGGTCTCAGAGAGAGTGAGACAGAAACAGAGACAGAGAGAGTGGGACAGAGTCAGACACGGGAGGCCTCACCCCACGTAGGCGTTGAGCAGTGTCAGGTGGTCTCAGAGAGAGTGAGACACAGAGAGAGACAGAGAGAGTGAGACAGAGACAGAGAGAGTGAGACAGAGACAGACAAGGGAGGTCTCACCCCACGTAGGCGTTGAGAAGTGTCAAGGTGGTCTCAGAGAGAGTGAGACAGAGGGAGACAGAGAGAGTGGGACAGAGTCAGACATGGGAGGCCTCACCCCACGTAGGCGTTGAGCAGTGTCAGGTGGTCTCAGAGAGATTGAGACAGAGACAGAGACAGAGAGAGTGAGACAGAGAGAGTGAGACAGAGACAGACATGGGAGGCCTCACCCCACGTAGGCGTTGAGCAGTGTCAGGTGGTCTCAGAGAGAATGAGACAGAGACAGAGAGAGAGAGTGGGACAGAGTCAGACATGAGAGGCCTCACCCCACGTAGGCGTTGAGCAGCGTCAGGTGGTCTCAGAGAGAGTGAGACAGAGACAGAGACAGAGAGAGAGACAGAGAGAGTGAGACAGAGACAGAGACACAGAGAGAGACAGAGAGAGTGAGACAGAGACAGAGAGAGTGAGACAGAGACAGACATGGGAGGCCTCACCCCACGTAGGCGTTGAGCAGTGTCAGGTGGTCTCAGAGAGAGTGAGACAGAGAGAGAGACAGAGAGAGTGAGACAGAGACAGACATGGGAGGCCTCACCCCACGTAGGCATTGAGCAGTGTCAGGTGGTCTCAGAGAGAGTGACACACAGAGAGAGACAGAGAGAGTGAGACAGACAAACATGAGAGGCCTCACCCCACGTAGGCGTTGAGCAGTGTCAGGTGGTCTCAGAGAGAGTGAGACAGAGAGAGAGACAGAGAGAGTGAGACAGAGACAGACATGGGAGGCCTCACCCCACGTAGGCGTTGAGCAGTGTCAGGTGGTCTCAGAGAGAGTGAGACAGAGACAGAGACAGAGAGAGTGAGACAGAGACAGACATGGGAGGCCTCACCCCACGTAGGCGTTGAGCAGTGTCAGGTGGTCTCAGAGAGAGTGAGACAGAGACAGAGAGACAGAGAGAGTGAGACAGAGACAGACATGGGAGGCCTCACCCCACGTAGGCGTTGAGCAGTGTCAGGTGGTCTCAGAGAAAGTGAGACAGATTCAGACATGGGAGGCCTCACCCCACGTAGGCGTTGAGCAGTGTCAGGTGGTCTCAGAGACAGAGACAGAGAGAGTGAGAGAGACACAGACATGGGAGGCCTCACCCCACGTAGGCGTTGAGCAGTGTCAGGTGGTCTCAGAGAGAGTGAGACAGAGACAGAGACAGAGAGAGTGAGACAAAGTCAGACATGGGAGGCCTCACCCCACGTAGGCGTTGAGCAGTGTCAGGTGGTCTCAGAGAGAGTGAGACAGAGACAGAGACAGAGAGAGTGAGACAGAGACAGACATGGGAGGCCT
Source organism: Arenicola marina (assembly GCA_964019135.1). NCBI lineage: Eukaryota > Metazoa > Annelida > Polychaeta > Arenicolidae > Arenicola > Arenicola marina. The sequence goes on along the minus strand of OZ025263.1, from coordinate 1,299,487 downwards.
CACCCCACGTAGGCGTTGAGCAGTGTCAGGTGGTCTCAGAGAGAGTGAGACAGAGACAGAGACAGAGAGAGTGAGACAGAGACAGACACGGGAGGCCTCACCCCACGTAGGCGTTGAGCAGTGTCAGGTGGTCTCAGAGAGAGTGAGACAGAGACAGAGACAGAGAGAGTGAGACAGAGTCAGACATGGGAGGCCTCACCCCACGTAGGCGTTGAGCAGTGTCAGGTGGTCTCAGAGAGAGTGAGACAGAGAGAGACAGAGAGAGTGGGACAGAGTCAGACATGGGAGGCCTCACCCCACGTAGGCGTTGAGCAGTGTCAGGTGGTCTCAGAGAGAGTGAGACACAGAGAGAGACAGAGAGAGTGAGACAGAGTCAGACATGGGAGGCCTCACCCCACGTAGGCGTTGTGCAGTGTCAGGTGGTCTCAGAGAGAGTGAGACAGAGACAGAGCCAGAGACAGAGAGAGTGGGACAGAGACAGACATGGGAGGCCTCACCCCACGTAGGCGTTGAGCAGTGTCAGGTGGTCTCAGAGAGAGTGAGACAGAGACAGAGACAGAGACAGAGAGAGTGGGACAGAGACAGACATGGGAGGCTTCACCCCACGTAGGCGTTGAGCAGAGTCAAGTGGTCTCAGAGAGAGTGAGACAGAGACAGAGACAGAGAGAGTGAGACAGAGACAGACATGGGAGGCCTCACCCCACGTAGGCGTTCAGCAGTGTCAGGTGGTCCGAGTCGTGCACCGCCAGGCTCCGTCTCGCTGCGTCCGCTTCCGCCCGCTTGCCCAGTGGCGCCGCGAACGGCGATTTCTCCATCAGGGCCGCACACACAACCGCCTGTCCAGGTCATTACGTCATTACGTCATTACCCAAGACTTAACAACGGAAAAAAAAAAAAAAAAAAATTCGCGCGTTCCTTTTGACATAAAGCGCCTTCACTCATTTTACACAACTTAAAGCCAAAAAAAATAATTTCACACGAAGAGTTTCGTGCGCTTTATAGGATATGCACCGTGTGCTGAGATTATTTGACAAGGCTTAATGCCGAAAAGTCATCGGGTCTTTATAACAACGTGCAAACAAAAGCGCCTTTAATTCGAGATTACACCGAATACCGTCCATTTGGAATATTTCGTATTATTAACGACAGTCATGGATCTAACCTAATTCAGATGCAAACGGAAAACTGCTGTATGTAGTCTGTTAAGTTAATATAAATGAATGAAAAAAGCAACTGTAAGACACGAGAGATGGATTTTAAATGCGCATCAGGGTTAGATTTGTTTTAGACTTTAAAATGCAGGCGTCATTCGCCAGATGTCGCCACTCACCATTGGCTGAAGGCAGCCCAAAATGGCGCCATAGACGAGCATTTTGCCGACTCGCACGTTGACGGGGAGTGAGGCTAGGTGAAGCCCCAGTGGTGTGAGGGTGGGCGGGGCGTCAGGTGTCATGAGACAGGCCCCCACCTCGCCTAGAATAGACATGGCCCTGCTGACAGCTAGGTGTTGGGGCGGGTCCAGTGCCTGTCCCAGGAACTCAGCCGGGGACCCTAAATCACATTTCTGGCAAGAGCGAAAGATTTAATGACTTTAAATATCATGTAAAATATTGAGAAAGAAAGTCATACAATATATGACGTAACATGCAATTTAGCGTCCACTAATGTCAACAATTATCGTCCCTTATGATAACTGACAATTCATGATTATTGGAAGATTGTTTTAAACTTTTTAATTTTCAACGGAGTGTATTGGTGTGTTTACAAAGGTAACTTAACAGTGATGCCTCGTGAAGTAGCACGTATAGTTCCAAACAGGCTACCGACATACAAAGTAGGTTGTAACAGGAACATTCAACAGAAAACTCTCCTCTGACTTAAACCGGTAATGAATATTATTTCAACATCGGCAACCTGGTGCCCTGACACGCTCCTGGTGCCCTGACAAGGGTCAGCGAGCAGCCTGGTGCCCTGACAAGAGTCAGCGAGCAACCTGGTGCCCTGACAAGAGCCAGTGAGCAACCTGGTGCCCTGACACCCGAGCAACCTGGTGCCCTGACAAGAGCCAGCGAGCAACCTGGTGCCCTGACACCCGAGCAACCTGGTGCCCTGACAAGAGTCAGCGAGCAACCTGGTGCCTTGACAAGAGTCAGCGAGCAACCTGGTGCCCTGACAAGAGTCAGCGAGCAACCTAGTGCCTTGACACGCGAGCAACCTGGTGCCCTGACAAGAGTCAGCGAGCAACCTGGTGCCCTGATACGCTCGTGGTGCCCTGACAAGAGTCAGGGAGCAACCTGGTGCCCTGACAAGAGTCAGCGAGCAACCTGGTGCCCTGATACGCTCGTGGTGCCTTGACAAGAGTCAGGGAGCAACCTGGTGCCCTGACAAGCGTCAGTGAGCAACCTGGTGCCCTGACAAGAGTCAGCGAGCAACCTGGTGTCCTGACACGCGAGCAACCTGGTGCCCTGACACGCGAGCAGCCTGGTGCCCTGACAAGCGAGCAACCTGGTGCACTGCCAAGCTAGCTGGCGCCCAGATATACACCCGATCTTACCATGATATGGAGACAAAGCTCTTCAAGAGGAACCCGTAGAATTTCTGGCACGGAATACGCCTTCATATTCTGAAACCTACAAAGAAAAGTTAAACGCAATAAGTTAATGTATTCAGTGTCATTGGTCTTAAAAAAATAAAACCATCAACTATAATTATGCGGTACTAATTTCATTGTTGGGTGAAAGCAGTGAATGCTTGGTCACAGACTGGCCAGACAGGCAGTCTCAGCTTGGTCATAGACTGGCCAGACAGGCAGTCTCAGCTTGGTCACAGACTGGCCAGACAGGCAGTCTCAGCTTGGTCATAGACTGGCCAGACAGGCAGTCTCAGCTTGGTCATAGACTGGCCAGACAGGCAGTCTCAGCTTGGTCACAGACTGGCCAGACAGGCAGTCTCAGCTTGGTCACAGACTGGCCAGACAGGCAGTCTCAGCTTGGTCATAGACTGGCCAGACAGGCAGTCTCAGCTTGGTCATAGACTGGCCAGACAGGCAGTCTCAGCTTGGTCACAGACTGGCCAGACAGGCAGTCTCAGCTTGGTCACAGACTGGCCAGACAGGCAGTCTCAGCTTGGTCATAGACTGGCCAGACAGGCAGTCTCAGCTTGGTCATAGACTGGCCAGACAGGCAGTCTCAGCTTGGTCATAGACTGGCCAGACAGGCAGTCTCAGCTTGGTCACAGACTGGCCAGACAGGCAGTCTCAGCTTGGTCACAGACTGGCCAGACAGGCAGTCTCAGCTTGGTCATAGACTGGCCAGACAGGCAGTCTCAGCTTGGTCATAGACTGGCCAGACAGGCAGTCTCAGCTTGGTCACAGACTGGCCAGACAGGCAGTCTCAGCTTGGTCATAGACTGGCCAGACAGGCAGTCTCAGCTTGGTCATAGACTGGCCAGACAGGCAGTCTCAGCTTGGTCACAGACTGGCCAGACAGGCAGTCTCAGCTTGGTCACAGACTGGCCAGACAGGCAGTCTCAGCTTGGTCACAGACTGGCCAGACAGGCAGTCTCAGCTTGGTCATAGACTGGCCAGACAGGCAGTCTCAGCTTGGTCACAGACTGGCCAGATAGGCAGTCTCAGCTTGGTCACAGACTGGCCAGACAGGCAGTCTCAGCTTGGCCACAGACTGGCCAGACAGGCAGTCTCAGCTTGGTCATAGACTGGCCAGACAGGCAGTCTCAGCTTGGTCATAGACTGGCCAGACAGACAGTCTCAGCTTGGTCACAGACTGGCCAGACAGGCAGTCTCAGCTTGGTCACAGACTGGCCAGACAGGCAGTCTCAGCTTGGTCATAGACTGGCCAGACAGGCAGTCTCAGCTTGGTCATAGACTGGCCAGACAGGCAGTCTCAGCTTGGTCACAGACTGGCCAGACAGGCAGTCTCAGCTTGGTCACAGACTGGCCAGACAGGCAGTCTCAGCTTGGTCATAGACTGGCCAGACAGGCAGTCTCAGCTTGGTCACAGACTGGCCAGACAGGCAGTCTCAGCTTGGTCACAGACTGGCCAGACAGGCAGTCTCAGCTTGGTCATAGACTGGCCAGACAGGCAGTCTCAGCTTGGTCATAGACTGGCCAGACAGGCAGTCTCAGCTTGGTCATAGACTGGCCAGACAGGCAGTCTCAGCTTGGTCATAGACTGGCCAGACAGGCAGTCTCAGCTTGGTCATAGACTGGCCAGACAGGCAGTCTCAGCTTGGTCATAGACTGGCCAGACAGGCAGTCTCAGCTTGGTCATAGACTGGCCACAGGCAGTCTCAGCTTGGTCATAGACTGGCCAGACAGACAGTCTCAGCTTGGTCATAGACTGGCCAGACAGACGGTCTCAGCTTGGTCTTGGATTGGCCAGACAGGCAGTCTCAGCTTGGTCATAGACTGGCCAGACAGACAGTCTCAGCTTGGTCATAGACTGGCCAGACAGGCAGTCTCAGCTTGGTCATAGACTGGCCAGACAGGCAGTCTCAGCTTTGCAACCAGACAATTTAGTATGTACGGAATTATATGTACGTACATGTATAACGTCATACAGGCTCCACTACGACCCCCCCCCCCCACCCCCCACGGCCGCCCATCCCTTCACCCATTTGTGAGTGGTGTACATCCTGAAGCAGTACCCCTCCCTCACTCTGCCCGCCCCGCCCTTTCACCCCCCCCCCCGCCCCATCCTCCACCTACTTGTGAGTGGTGTACATCCTGAAGCAGTACCCTTCCCTCACTCTGCCCCCCCACCGCCCCATCCTCCACCTACTTGTGAGTGGCGTACATCCTGAAGCAGTATCCCTCCTCACTCTGCCCGCCCCGCCCCATCCTCCACCTACTTGTGAGTGGGGTACATCCTGAAGCAGTACCCCTCCCTCACTCTGCCCGATCCCCCCCCCCACCGCCCCATCCTCCACCTACTTGTGAGTGGCGTACATCCTGAAGCAGTACCCCTCCCTCACTCTGCCCGCCACGCCCTCCCCCCCCCCGCCCCCTCCTCAACCTACTTGTGAGTGGTGAACATCCTGAAGCAGTACCCCTGCCCCCTCTGCCCCCCCCCCCAGCCCCATCCTCCACCTACTTGTGAGTGGTGTATATCCTGAAGCAGTACCCCTCCCTCACTCTGCCCCCCCCCCGCCCCATCCTCCAACTACTTGTGAGTGGTGTACATCCTGAAGCAGTACCCCTACCTCACTCTGCCCCCCCGCCCCATCCTCCAACTACTTGTGAGTGGTGTACATCCTGAAGCAGTACCCCTCCCTCACTCTGCCAGCCCCCCCCCCCCACCGCCCCATCCTCCACCTACTTGTGAGTGGTGTACATCCTGAAGCAGTACCCTTCCCTCACTCTGCCCCCCCCCCGCCCCATCCTCCACCTACTTGTGAGTGGTGTACATCCTGAAGCAGTACCCTTCCCTCACTCTGCCCCCCCCCGCCCCATCCTCCACCTACTTGTGAGTGGTGTACATCCTGAAGCAGTACCCCTCCCTCACTCTGCCCCACCCCCGCCCCATCCTCCACCTACTTGTGAGTGGTGTACATCCTGAAGCAGTACCCCTCCCTCACTCTGCCCCCCCCCCCGCCCCATCCTCCACCTACTTGTGAGTGGTGTACATCCTGAAGCAGTACCCCTCCCTCACTCTGCCCCACCCCCGCCCCATCCTCCACCTACTTGTGAGTGGTGTACATCCTGAAGCAGTACCCCTCCCTCACTCTGCCCCACCCCCGCCCCATCCTCCACCTACTTGTGAGTGGTGTACATCCTGAAGCAGTACCCCTCCCTCACTCTGCCCCCCCCCCCCCGCCCCATCCTCCACCTACTTGTGAGTGGTGTACATCCTGAAGCAGTACCCCTCCCTCACTCTGCCCCACCCCCGCCCCATCCTCCACCTACTTGTGAGTGGTGTACATCCTGAAGCAGTACCCCTCCCTCACTCTGCCCCCCCCCCGCCCCATCCTCCACCTACTTGTGAGTGGTGTACATCCTGAAGCAGTACCCCTCCCTCACTCTGCCCCCCCCCCCGCCCCATCCTCCACCTACTTGTGAGTGGTGTACATCCTGAAGCAGTACCCCTCCCTCACTCTGCCCCCCCCCCCGCCCCCGCCCCATCCTCCACCTACTTGTGAGTGGTGTACATCCTGAAGCAGTACCCCTCCCTCACTCTGCCCCCCCCGCCCCATCCTCCACCTACTTGTGAGTGGTGTACATCCTGAAGCAGTACCCCTCCCTCACTCGCCCGGCTCGGCCCTGTCTCTGTTTGGCACTCGCTTGGCTGGTGAATACCTCCTGCAGACTGCTCATCTGAGTGGTCTCAATATACCTGCAAGTCATAACATAAACACAAATACACCTTACAAGTTACAACACCAAACAGGCATTCGCAACATACATACACACAAATGCACGCATCACAACAACCTACACACAAATGCACGCGTCACAAAAATCTACACACAAATGCACGCGTCATAACAACCCACACACAATCTTCAGCGTCCGAAAACAAGATACGTCGAGCATATTATTATTATTATTATTATTATTATTAAGACGTAACCAAAATATAGAGAACAATAAATAATAAACATCTGGCCGGGTTTGTTACTCGTTCAGCTGCTATTATTTCAATATAAATATAAAGAATAAAATCCTTGGGTCAAATGAATTTAAACAAAATAATAATTAAAATATGTAAAAAATTGATTAATGATTTAATGAGGATTATAGCGATAAGCAAGACGTAATGACAAAGAAAAAATCCATTGAACTCTTGTTCAAAGTATTATATTAATCAAATGATTAATCAAAACAAAAGATTTTGTTTATGACGTCAACAGATCATAGCACAGGATTTAATGGAACTCTGTAGTACTTTTCATGCAGGATAAAGGAGGCGATACCTATTTTCTTTGACCTTGCCGGAGTCAATGACAAACACAACGTCAGGTATGGTGATGCCGGTTTCCGCTATGTTGGTTGCTATGGACAACCTTGCGGATTCCGGCGGGGGTTCCGTGAAGGCCAAGTTCTGATCATTTGAGGTGAGGATCGAGTGAAGCGCAATGATGCGGTATCTGCAACAACAACAAACATATATAGGTAACTTTGTATTGCAGTGAACATTATAATAATAAGCATTATAACAATAAATATTATAACAATAATTATAATAATAATTAATATTATATTAATAATACAATAATAACTATTATTATTATATTAATAATACAATAATAACTATTATTATTATATTAATAATATACTACTGATAATTATTATAAGAATTATTATTATAATAATAGTAATAAAATTAGTAATAAAAATAACAATAATAATATTTATTATTAGTTTTATTACTATTATTATAACGATAATATCAAGAGGTAATATTATCAAAGTGATAAATATATACCATTGCGTGGTCCAGGCAAATTATATACACATTCTTTATACGAAAGTCTGCCAGGCCAAGCCAGTTTCGAGATACGCTTCTGCATTATGATAGCGGCGTGCATATTGCGCGAGCTATGCCGCAATAACGGTCGGCGGGCGATAATACGGGAAGACGATCATTCTTGATCCATATTGATCGTTTTTATTTTAAATATAAAATAGTGTGACGTCATATCCGAAATACTTGATGGGGTTATGGGGTCACCTGTTCTTGTCGGAGAAGCGCCGGTCGCTGGTCAGTAGGTCGTGGAGTTCCTGGATGTGAGCCAGGCCGGGCAGGAAAACCAAGATGGCGCCGGTGACGGCAGCGAACGACTCGTCTGTGGGAGTAGATGGGTACAGCTGGCGTCAGAGCAGGGACATCCACGCGGAGGGGGAGGGGGGTGGATGGGGAGTGGGGTGGGAGTGGATGGGTACAGCTGGCGTCAGAGCAGGGACACCCACGCGGAGGGGGGGGGGGTGGATGGGGAGTGGGGTGGGAGTGGATGGGTACAGCTGGCGTCAGAGCAGGGACACTCACGCGGAGGGAGGGGGGTGGATGGGGAGTGGGGTGGGAGGGGGAAGGGGTTGGATATTAGGTCACCTTGTTTTTATTTTTGTTTACATTTTATACAATTCTTTTTCTTTCTTCTCTTTTTACATTCTATATACTCTATATTTATATACTATATATTTCATAAAAGAAGGAAGTTGCAGAAAATAGTGAAATCACATTTCATGATTGACATACTTAGTGTAATGGTACATGTAAATTCCACATTCCCAATATTAGAAGCAGTAATGTACCCAGATGGACCCCATAGAACCACGTTCTGAGGCAGACCTTCTCACTGGTTGTCATAGTTACCTGATGTTACCATGAGATTGCCATAGTTACCTGATGTTACCATGAGATTGCCATAGTTACCTGATTTTACCATGAGATTGCCATAGTTACCTGATGTTACCATGAGATTGCCATAGTTACCTGATGTTACCATGAGATTGCCATAGTTACCTATCTCCAGGTAGTGGATCAGCTCACAGATGAGCTCCATGTTAACCTTGGATGGATGCAGTCTCGTGACGACGTTCCTGGTCGCCTTGCTGTAGCTTTCTGGATCGAGACCGCTCTGGAAAGCAAGGACTCGGGACATTTAGCCAACCAGATGGCCAGTTTCAAGTTTCTTATACAGTATTTTACTCTCTGAATAATGAATTTCATATTATTTCAGGAGAAATGGCCCGGGCGCATTGAACAATCCGCTCAGTATTAACTCTTTAAGAAATGCAAAGATTCGAATATCTATCTTGAATTTAAGTGGCAAAAAGTGTCAACAATGCCCACAGAGTGATGACGTAGTACACAAAAGCGTCAACAATGCCTACAGAGTGAAGACGTAGTACACAAAGACGTTTCCGCGTACCTACCAATTCCAGTCTGACGAAAAATACTTCCGAAAGCATCGCCTTCATAGTTAGTGTATCCATATCTTTATGCAATACAGACCTAAATAAATCATTATCACCACGAGCTGCTTTAAGCACTTTATTAATGTTAATTCGACTAGGTAGCGAGATAAAAGGCGCCACTACGTTATTCAGTTAACAATCGATCCCCATGATATAGCCAGCAATAACCGGTCCCGCGTTGCCCTGGGTTATTATTGTTTACTTATGTTCTACTGTGCTTGATGTGTTTCGTGTCGTATACAGTATCAAGTTTGTTAAAATAAGAAACATTGCTTTTGTCCACATTGGCGTGGAGCATCCCTTGTTGTCCATATAGTACACTACTGTTCAAATATAACAATGACATTTTTGTGACGAGTGACGCAATAGAAGCTAATGATACAGCAAACTGACAGCAGATGGGCCCAAACTTGTGAAGCCCACTACATGAAGAAGAACACTGCGTGCCTAGCGAGAAAATAATAGAGGCATCGACACGTCATTTGATTGATTATAGTGCATAATAGTGACCTTGTCCAAGTTCATGGCGTCCTCCTTTGTAAACGTGGCTTCCACTGTGTGCGACCGTCCGGCGCGGCCCGTGACCTCCACACTGACAGTCTCTTCCTAAAACACGGAATAAGGTTTATCCAAATGGAAATGGAAGCACATCCAAGCAAAAAAAAAAAAAAAATGATTTAGTTCCTAATCTGAAGCTTTAATGTATATGTAGCATGTTTATTCATATTATTAAAGCTGGTGCTAATTTTATGCGTATTATTATCTGTAAGATTCCCCACCTGTGTACTTCAGACTCCCCACCCGTTGGTTAAGACTCCCCACCCAGTAGTAGCGACTCCCCAACCCTAGGAAATGGTAACCCACCTTGAGCAGCTCGTGATCCCGCAGTGAATACGGCGAATCCATCTCCAGCTTGTACCCCGTCATCTCAACGACGTCCTCCACATGAAACACCTAGAGTGGGGGGGGGGGTAGACCAGGACGGTGAGCACTTGAGACGCATAGGAACATTTTAACGACAGCATTCAATCCTAGACCCAGTCAAATCCAAACTCGGCTGACATTAAAATATTTAAAACATTAGACATTAAAGCCCCCAACTTTCAAACGCTCTAGTATATTGAGTGTTGTCAAAACTACGCTGACATGTGACATAACAGCGTATAATTACGGTCCATAGAAACCGCAATAGTATCCAAAATTAAGGCTAACAAAGAATTTTATATGTACTCCAAACAACGCCGACAAATCCACAGTAACCACCACACATCAATACAAAAGGTAGCAGACGGCAATCACAGCAAAACGCGGTCCTTCTCAAGGTCTCACACCAGCGAAACCAAACACAGCACGGCAATGAGACAGGAGCGACACCTAGCGACCAATGAATTACCACACCACCCTATCGACCAAAGAGATTTCCATCGCAGGCCACAATCCAACAATTAATCCTGTTATCACAGGCCAGGATAGCCAATACAGACGGGGAATGTCACCTGGACGGGGTAGGTCCGTCCCGGGATCTCTAGGACGGGACAATGCTGGAAGAATGCCGAGAACTTCTGGGCGTCCAGCGTGGCGCTCATCAGGATCACGCGCAGGTCCCGGCGGTTGTCTAGCAACCGCTTCAGCAGGATCAGCAGGAAGTCCGACTGCACGGTCCGCTCGTGGACCTGATGAAAGTAGCCAGAGTTAGGCATTCAAAGTTATGCATTCAGAGTTAGGCATTTATAGTTATGCATTCAAATTTATGCATTCAGTTAGGCATCCGGAGTTAGGCATCTTGATTCATCTCAGACTGTGACTACCGGCTGGCCAATAAAGTGCACGTTTCGTGATATTGGCATTATTGTTAGCGTCATTATCTGAACTCGCCTCTTCAGAATCCTTCAACGACTTTACAATACACGAAGGTGACGTCATCACCCCGACTGTCCACGATCACGCGCGTGACGTCAACTCCACTCATCTCGTCCACGATCACGTGCGTGACGTCACCATGCGTATCGATGACGTCATCACCCCGACTCATCTCGTCCACGATGACGTGCGTGACGTCACCATGCGTATCGATGACGTCATCACCCCGACTCATCTCGTCCACGATGACGTGCGTGACGTCATCATGCTTATAGATGACGTCATCACCCCGACTCACCTCGTCCACGATGACGTGCATGACGTCACCACGCGTATCGATGACGTCATCACCCCGACTCACCTCGTCCACGATGACGTGCGTGACGTCAGCCAGCGTGGGGTCTATCTGGAGCCTCCGGAGGACCACGCCCGTGGTGCAGTAGAGCAGCCGGCAAGTGTCGCTGCGCTGGACGTCGAAGCGGATCTGGTAGCCGCAGAGGGAGCCGGGGCGGCCGGGCGGCGGACCCCCCAGCTCCTGACCCACCCGCCCCGCCAGGCTGGTGGCCGAGATACGGCGGGGCTGGGTGCACACGATGTTACACTCAGACCCCCGGCCCGACAGCACCAGATCCTGGGGAGTGGGAAGAGAGGCGGGGGTAGGGGTGCGGGGGTGGTGGTGTGCGTGGAGGGTGGCCGGTGGGCGTTGGGCGGAGAGAAACAAAATAGAACACGCGTCAGTTATCATTTATTAATTATAATAAAACTGCATAATAATAATTAGAATAAAACTCCATCATAATAATTAGAATAAATGATAATAAAACTCCATGACATGACAAAGTGTGACATGCAATATTTCGCCTCTCACCATCAGCCACCCCTCCCCCCCCAGCCCTTCAGCATAAATTCATAACCTGTGGTTCCTCAGGTCAGCCTGCTTACCAACTGAGCCAGGGAGCCCCCTCCCCCCCCCCCCCCCCCCCCACCCCAAGTACATAGACGGACGGATGGATTTGTGTCTTATGTCTCATTTGTGGTGCAGGGGCCAGGAACCTCCTGGGACAGAGATATGTGAAGAAACAGTATCACTTAGTAAACTACCGAGTGGTCATGATGGCGTGGGAGAGGCCGCAACATTCAATTTAATAACCCACAATCAACCCACAACCAGATCCCGGCAGGGTTCGAACCCACAACCTGTCGGTCTACAGTTGAGAGCCCATCCTCTTCTCTCGACCACGGCGGTTACCTCCCCATGACCCTCCGTCCCTGCCCCCACCCCAGCCCTAAGCCCTTACCTGCACTCCCTCCCTCCCTCTCTCCCCCACCCCACCCCCACACAAAGCCCTTACATCCCCTCCCTCCTCAGCCCCCCGTCCTCCCCACCCTCACACAAAGGCCTTATCTCCCCTCCCTCCTTTCAGCCCCTCGTCCTCCCCACCCCCACACAAAGCCCTTACATCCCCTCCCTCCTCAGCCCCCCGTCCTCCCCACCCCCACACAAAGCCCTTACATCCCCTCCCTCCTTTCAGCCCCCCGTCCTCCCCACCCCCCCACAAAGCCCTTACATCCCCTCCCTCCTTTCAGCCCCCCGTCCTCCCCACCCCCACACACAGGCCTTATCTCCCCTCCCTCCTTTCAGCCCCCCGTCCTCCCCACCCCCACACAAAGCCCTTACATCCCCTCTCTCCTTTCAGCCCCCCGTCCTCCCCACCCCCACACAAAGCCCTTACATCCCCTCCCTCCTTTCAGCCCCCGTCCTCCCCACCCCCACACAAAGCCCTTACATCCCCTCCCTCCTTTCAGCCCCCCGTCGTCCCCACCCCCCCACAAAGCCCTTACATCCCCTCCCTCCTTTCAGCCCCCGTCCTCCCCACCCCCCACAAAGCCCTTACATCCCCTCCCTCCTTTCAGCCCCCCGTCCTCCCCACCCCCACACAAAGCCCTTACATCCCATCCCTCCTTTCAGCCCCCGTCCTCCCCACCCCCCCACAAAGCCCTTACATCCCCTCCCTCCTTTCAGCCCCCCGTCCTCCCCACCCCCCCACAAAGCCCTTACATCCCCTCCCTCCTTTCAGCCCCCGTCCTCCCCACCCCCCCACAAAGCCCTTACATCCCCTCCCTCCTTTCAGCCCCCCGTCCTCCCCACCCCCACACAAAGCCCTTACATCCCCTCCCTCCTTTCAGCCCCCCGTCCTCCCCACCCCCACACAAAGCCCTTACATCCCCTCCCTCCTTTCAGCCCCCCGTCGTCCCCACCCCCCCCACAAAGCCCTTACATCCCCTCCCTCCTTTCAGCCCCCGTCGTCCCCACCCCCCCCACAAAGCCCTTACATCCCCTCCCTCCTTTCAGCCCCCGTCCTCCCCACCCCCCCACAAAGCCCTTACATCCCCTCCCTCCTTTCAGCCCCCCGTCCTCCCCACCCCCACACAAAGCCCTTACATCCCCTCCCTCCTCAGCCCCCCGTCCTCCCCACCCCCACACAAAGGCCTTATCTCCCCTCCCTCCTTTCAGCCCCCCGTCCTCCCCACCCTCACACAAAGGCCTTATCTCCCCTCCCTCCTTTCAGCCCCCGTCCTCCCCACCCCCACACAAAGCCCTTACATCCCCACCCTCCTTTCAGCCCCCGTCCTCCCCACCCCCACACAAAGCCCTTACATCCCCCCCCCCACCTCCGTCCTGCCCCCCGTCCTCCCCACCCCCACACAAAGCCCTTACATCCCCTCCCTCCTCAGCCCCCCGTCCTCCCCACCCCCACACAAAGCCCTTACATCCCCTCCCTCCTCAGCCCCCCGTCCTCCCCACCCCCACACAAAGCCCTTACATCCCCTCCCTCCTCAGCCCCCCGTCCTCCCCACCCCCACACAAAGCCCTTATCTCCCCTCCCTCCTTTCAGCCCCCCGTCCTCCCCACCCCCACACAAAGGCCTTATCTCCCCTCCCTCCTTTCAGCCCCCCGTCCTCCCCACCCCCACACAAAGCCCTTACATCCCCTCCCTCCTCAGCCCCCCGGCCTCCCCACCCCCACACAAAGCCCTTATCTTCCCTCCCCCCTTTCAGCCCCTCGTCCTCCCCACCCCCACACAAAGCCCTTACATCCCCTCCCTCCTCAGCCCCCCGTCCTCCCCACCCCCACACAAAGCCCTTACATCCCCTCCCTCCTTTCAGCCCCCGTCCTCCCCACCCCCACACAAAGCCCTTACATCCCCTCCCCCCTTTCAGCCCCCCGTCCTCCCCACCCCCACACAAAGCCCTTACATCCCCTCCCTTCTTTCAGCCCCCGTCCTCCCCACCCCCACACAAAGCCCATACATCCCCTCCCCCCTTTCAGCCTCCCGTCCTCCCCACCCCCACACAAAGCCCATACATCCCCTCCCCCCTTTCAGCCTCCCGTCCTCCCCACCCCCACACAAAGGCCTTATCTCCCCTCCCTCCTTTCAGCCCCCGTCCTCCCCACCCCCACACAAGGCCCTTACATCCCCTCCCTCCTCAGCCTCCCGTCCTCCGCACCCCCACACAAGGCCCTTACATCCCCTCCCTCCTCAGCCTCCCGTCCTCCGCACCCCCACACAAGGCCCTTACATCCCCTCCCTCCTCAGCCCCCCGTCCTCCCCACCCCCACACACAGGCCTTATCTCCCCTCCCTCCTTTCAGCCCCCCGTCCTCCCCACCCCCACACACAGGCCTTATCTCCCCTCCCTCCTTTCAGCCCCCGTCCTCCCCACCCCCCCACAAAGTCCTTATCTCCCCTCCCTCCTTTCAGCCCCCGTCCTCCCCACCCCCACACACAGGCCTTATCTCCCTTCCCTCCTTTCAGCCCCCCGTCCTCCCCACCCCCACACACAGACCTTATCTCCCCTCCCTCCTTTCAGCCCCCGTCCTCCCCACCCCCACACAAAGCCCTTATCTCCCCTACCTCCTTTCAGCCCCCCGTCCTCCCCACCCCCACACACAGGCCTTATCTCCCCTCCCTCCTTTCAGCCCCCCGTCCTCCCCACCCCCACACACAGGCCCCTACCTCGAGCAGGAACTGTGGGACCTGGGTGCTCTTGCCGCTGCCGGTCTCCCCCGCGACCACCAACACCCTCGCCTTGTTCAGCTGATCCAGGATGCGTGCCCGGTGCTGCCACACGGGCAGCTCGCGGCGAGTGGCCACCAGGGTGCCAAACTGGCGCGACGCCTGGTGGTCAGCCATCAGCGCCCTCAGGCGGCCGGACGACGGACCAGAAGGGAGAGTGCCGACGCCGCCACGTGGCGCTCTGGCGATAGGCGCGTCATCCTGCAAGTCAGAATAATCAAATTACAATGTTAGAAATGAAATGAATTGGTGTTTTATTAGGCTCCTGGTTTGGTTAAATTGGGCCACTGAACCCCTCGGGACGACGAAGGAAGAAAGGATGAAACATGCTCCAGATTAGGTGCACGGGCCCGGATTTGATCTATTTATCTGCGGTGCAGTGCAACAACTACACCAGAGAGCCCCCCCCCACCCAGTAATGATGTAGTTCTGGACAAGGACATCTGCTCCAGTGTATCGCTACACTATTATAACTGACCACATATCCTGATAAATATACACAAGTTCTGATATCGATTATCACCAGACGATCCTGATCCCCAGTAATACTGGCTCTGAATCCTCTTGCCGACCTCGATCCCGATTAGTACCCTGATCCCGATATGGATCCCGATTAGTACCCTGATCTCGATCTGTACCTGATCCCGATCTGTACCTGATCCCGATCTGTACCTGATCCCGATTATTACCTGATCCCGATTATTACCTAATCCAGATCATTCCCTGGTCTCGATTATTACCTGATCCCGATTATTACCTGATCTCGATCTGTACCTGATCTCGATCTGTACCTGATCCCGATCTGCACCTGATCCCGATCTGCACCTGATGCCGATTATTACCTAATCCAAATTATTACCTGATCTTGATCCGAGTCGAGGTCCTCCCAGGACTCGCCCACGTCGTCCGTGTCCTCGACCTCGTGCTCCGCCTCCTGGCGCGTGGGACTCGCGGCCTTGACCTTCTTCATCAGGCGCGCGACGAACTGATCCCGGGGCTGTGACGTCACAAACCCACAGCGTCACCAAGGATACCGGAGACACGTCACGACAACAGACAGCGTCACCAAGGATACCGGAGACACGTCACGACAACAGACAGCGTCACCAAGAATACCGGAGACACGTCACAACAGACAGCGTCACCAAGGATACCGGAGACACGTCACGACAACAGACAGCGTCACCAAGGATACCGGAGACACGTCACAACAGACAGCGTCACCAAGGATACCGGAGACACGTCACGACAACAGACAGCGTCACCAAGTATACCGGAGACACGTTACGACAACAGACAGCGTCACCAAGTATACCGGAGACACGTTACGACAACTGCAAAACTTTAATGTATTTCTAACAACAGAAGGTTATTGAGCTTTGTATGACCTTAGTAACCTTTGTGAGCGTGTAAATTTATTTCACAGAAAATATGAACCTTTGTACGACCGTAATGTATTTTTCAGACACTTATTTACCTTTGCATGATATAAGTGACATGCATATGACCGCACTGTCACTTGAGGCACATTTGACCTTTGTATGACCTTACTGACCGTCTTACGACCGCAAATGCGTTTTCATGCACTTATTGACCTTTGTATGACCTTTATGATCTTCATATGACCGTAAGGGCCTTTTCAGACCCTTAGCCACCTTTCATGCCCTTTGACCTCTATAACCCTAACCTTGTTCTCTTCCACTTTGTTCTGTTCCTTGACTTCCTCCTCGGCCTTGAGCCACTCCAGCCAGACATCTCTGTAGGGCGGGGGCAGAAGCTGGTACACACGCTGCCGGGGGCGGGTGGTGGGGGCAACATGAAATATCACATCCGTGATCACAAACTTTTACATCACATTTATAATATCACATCCGTGATCACAAACTTTTACATCACATTTATAATATCACATCCGTGATCACAAACTTTTACATCACATTTATAATATCACATCCGTGATCACAAACTTTTACATCACATTTATAATATCACATCCGTGATCACAAACTTTTACATCACATTTATAATATCACATCCACTATCACAAACTTTAAACATCACATTTATAATATACAAATTTATGATCATTTTTACACTGTTCCTTTTCCTCATGTATATTGGAATATTGTAACGATGTCGGCAACTGAGAAATGTATCGAATTACAGAGGGTGAGAAAGATACGCTGGTCATATCTATAAAACATACCGGTACAGAGCCAATGTGGAAGTCAGATGTTCCTACCTGTCCACGACAGAGTTGGTACAGAGCCAATGTGAAGGTCAGATGTTCTTACCTGTCCACGACAGAGTTGGTACAGAGCCAATGTGGAGGTCAGATGTTCTTACCTGTCCACGACAGAGTTGGTACAGAGCCAATGTGGAAGTCAGATGTTCCTACCTGTCCACGACAGAGTTGGTACAGAGCCAATGTGAAGGTCAGATGTTCTTACCTGTCCACGACAGAGTTGGTACAGAGCCAATGTGGAGGTCAGATGTTCTTATCTGTCCACGACAGAGTTGGTACAGAGCCAATGTGAAGGTCAATGTTCTTACCTGTCCACGACAGAGTTGGTACAGAGCCAATGTGGAGGTCAGATGTTCTTACCTGTCCACGACAGAGTTGGTACAGAGCCAATGTGGAGGTCAGATGTTCCTACCTGTCCACGACAGAGTTGGTACAGAGCCAATGTGGAGGTCAGATGTTCCTACCTGTCCACGACAGAGTTGGTACAGAGCCAATGTGGAGGTCAGATGTTCCTACATGTCCACGACAGAGTTGGTACAGATCCAATGTGGAGGTCAGATGTTCTTACCTGTCCACGACAGAGTTGATACAGAGCCAGTGTGGAGGCCAAATGTTCTTACCTGTCCACGACAGAGTTGGTACAGAGCCAGTGTGGAGGCCAGATGTTCAGCGTCTTTCGCATGTTCACAGACAATATCCGGTCGAACCGTTAAAAGTTCTTCTTTCGTTTTATGCACTTTACATCTGCAACAAAAGGAGAGAAAAAATCCAAACTAGATCAGAGTGACATAAAGAGAAAAATGTTAGATTTTCCTCAATAATAAATATGTATTCACGTAGATAGTTCGTATAGTGGCCCATTGGACTAATAAGGACGTATATGATAAAGATATTATTTACAAGATTGCATGGGTTAACGTCATTTACATATACATGTACATACAAGCAACATCGATGGATAGATTCTTTACCGCAGATGCATATGTAACAGGTGTTTACTATGGTCTGTAACACACAACTTTGTATGGTTGGTCTATTGGGTTATGCTGGAGATCGGACAGGAGACGCCCAAGGACCAATGGAGGCGATATTGTGTCAGGTCAAAGGTCATACAGATGCCACACGCGCACGCACGAATCGTTACAAGGATTTGTACCAAAAAAAATGTTGCCGTTTTCGGCCACTTTTGGGCACGCGACGGCTAAATATACATATAATAGAACTTCACCAAAATGTTTGTCATAGTATATACAGTATATACATAATACAAATGTAATATATATATAACTGATTCAAAATAATTTACCTGGATCGCCAGAGGTGCCCCCCCCACCACTCCACGTACCTGGATCGCCACAGGTTGCCGCGCACCTGTTCCTTGTTGTAGGAGGGTGGCGGACAGGTCTTCAGGTTCTTCCGGACCCAGTCGATGAGGAACTGTTTGGGGGACTTGCCGGTCCACTGCTGCTTGGTGTAGGTAAAGTCCCGGATGTCCAGCTTGGGAGGTGGGGCGGCGGCCACTGTGATTGGTTGATTCAAATAGAACGCTTTAACTGCTGTAAGTTATATCGCGGGAATTAGAAGGGTCAAGGTGGGGAAAATAAAATAAAATGTAAAGGTGCTGGCTTTTTGTTGTTGTTTTGTTTTTTTGCTTGGGGGGGAGGGAGGAGGAAAGTCATTTACGTTTCAAACTTCATCAGTAACAATTATTGCTTGGTGCACATATTAGCAAAGGAAACTCTTCTGGTATAATGTCATACATGATAGAGATTTATTTCATCTTCAAGACCATCAGGCCCATAATTCCGAATACATTAAATACACTCAAATTCAACAGCATGAATCATGGTTATGAACAATAATTAAACATTAATTTTGTAACTTAAGGTGCCTATACCCCCCCCCCCTCCACAGTGTATACAAACATGGCTAACTTCCGTTCAAGTAATTCTTCGGTTCAAGACATTAACGTCAAAAACTTATCATGATACATGGAACTAAGAGACTGGAGTCCGCGTTCTAACTCACTGCAATACGTTCTAACCCACTGCAATACGTTCTAACACACTGAATACACTGCAAACGACCAACCCTGACTACACCAGACAGCAAGGACATGCATGAACCCTACAGACAACCCTCACTATATGTTAACTGGATTAGAGTGATCACCTTTAGGTTTAGGCGGCGCGACCTTGGCGACCTTGGCCGCCTCCTCCTCAAACATCGCCAGTCCGGAGCAGTCAAAATCCACTTCCGGTTTGTCAGCGGCCTTGACCTTGGGTTCGACCTTAGGGATGACCTCCGTAGCCTTCGAGGCAGACGACGAAACGCTGTCCATTTCCTCTTCCATGCCGCTTATTTTGACATCAGGATTAAAATCCGGGTGTTTCTCCAGAGATTTTATTTCTGGTATTAACGGAAAAAATAAAAAATATCTCTCTATCTCATTCAACATATCTATACGCAAAACATAAATAGCAACCTTTGAGTAGTTAATAATAACTGATAACAAACGGTAACGTAATGTAAGTTTAAAAAAAAAACTTCAAGTACAAACGACGTATAATGACTAGTGAACAACAACGCATTATCAACGCATGGCTGACTTGGCGAGGTGAATGTCTCGGCCAGTAGATGGCAGCACTGTAGTGTATGTTATACGGAATTCGGCAACGAAATGCTAAGAAAAAACCATCCCACGTTCCCAAGTTCATAACCGGCAATACGATAAACTGAAATGTTGATGTTTTGGGCAAATTATGTGCCAATAAAGGCCACACTGGGCCAAGAAACCATGCCACACTGGGCCAAGGAGCCATGCCACACTGGGCCAAGGAGCCATGCCACACTGGGCCAAGGAGCCATGCCACACTGGGCCAAGGAGCCATGCCACACTGGGCCAAGGAGCCATGCCACACTGGGCCATGGAGCCATGCCACACTGGGCCAAGGAGCCTTGCCACCCTGGGCCAAGAAACCATGCCACACTGGGCCAAGGAGCCATGCCACACTGGGCCAAGAAGCCATGCCACACTGGGCCAAGGAGCCATGCCACACTGGGCCAAGGAGCCATACCACACTGGGCCAAGGAGCCATGCCACACTGGGCCAAGGAGCCATGCCACACTGGGCCAAGAAGCCATGCCACACTGGGCCAAGGAGCCATGCCACACTGGGCCAAGGAGCCATGCCACACTGGGCCAAGGAGCCATGCCACACTGGGCCAAGGAGCCATGCCACACTGGGCCAAGGAGCCATGCCACACTGGGCCAAGGAGCCATGCCACACTGGGCCAAGGAGCCATGCCACACTGGGCCAAGAAACCATGCCACACTGGGCCAAGGAGCCATGCCACACTGGGCCAAGGAGCCATGCCACACTGGGCCAAGGAGCCATGCCACACTGGGCCAAGGAGCCATGCCACACTGGGCCAAGGAGCCATGCCACACTGGGCCAAGGAGCCATGCCACACTGGGCCAAGGAGCCATGCCACACTGGGCCAAGGAGCCATGCCACACTGGGCCAAGGAGCCATGCCACACTGGGCCAAGGAGCCATGCCACACTGGGCCAAGGAGCCATGCCACACTGGGCCAAGGAGCCATGCCACACTGGGCCAAGAAACCATGCCACACTGGGCCAAGGAGCCATGCCACACTGGGCCAAGGAGCCATGCCACACTGGGCCAAGGAGCCATGCCACACTGGGCCAAGGAGCCATGCCACACTGGGCCAAGGAGCCATGCCACACTGGGCCAAGGAGCCATGCCACACTGGGCCAAGGAGCCATGCCACACTGGGCCAAGAAACCATGCCACACTGGGCCAAGGAGCCATGCCACACTGGGCCAAGGAGCCATGCCACACTGGGCCAAGGAGCCATGCCACACTGGGCCAAGGAGCCATGCCACACTGGGCCAAGGAGCCATGCCACACTGGGCCAAGGAGCCATGCCACACTGGGCCAAGGAGCCATGCCACACTGGGCCAAGGAGCCATGCCACACTGGGCCAAGGAGCCATGCCACACTGGGCCAAGGAGCCATGCCACACTGGGCCAAGGAGCCATGCCACACTGGGCCAAGAAACCATGCCACACTGGGCCAAGAAACCATGCCACACTGGGCCAAGAAACCATGCCACACTGGGCCAAGAAACCATGCCACACTGGGCCAAGAAACCATGCCACACTGGGCCAAGAAACCATGCCACACTGGGCCAAGAAACCATGCCACACTGGGCCAAGGAGCCATGCCACACTGGGCCAAGGAGCCATGCCACACTGGGCCAAGGAGCCATGCCACACTGGGCCAAGGAGCCATACCACACTGGGCCAAGGAGCCATACCACACTGGGCCAAGGAGCCATACCACACTGGGCCAAGGAGCCATACCACACTGGGCCAAGGAGCCATGCCACACTGGGCCAAGGAGCCATGCCACACTGGGCCAAGGAGCCATGCCACACTGGGCCAAGGAGCCATGCCACACTGGGCCAAGGAGCCATGCCACACTGGGCCAAGGAGCCATGCCACACTAGGCCAAGAAACCATGCCACACTGGGCCAAGAAACCATGCCACACTGGGCCAAGAAACCATGCCACACTGGGCCAAGAAACCATGCCACACTGGGCCAAGGAGCGATGCCACACTGGGCCAAGGAGCCATGCCACACTGGGCCAAGAAACCATGCCACACTGGGCCAAGAAACCATGCCACACTGGGCCAAGAAACCATGCCACACTGGGCCAAGAAACCATGCCACACTGGGCCAAGGAGCGATGCCACACTGGGCCAAGGAGCCATGCCACACTGGGCCAAGAAACCATGCCACACTGGGCCAAGGAGCCATACCACACTGGGCCAAGGAGCCATGCCACACTGGGCCAAGGAGCCATGCCACACTGGGCCAAGGAGCCATGCCACACTGGGCCAAGGAGCGATGCCACACTGGGCCAAGAAACCATGCCACACTGGGCCAAGAAGCCATGCCACACTGGGCCAAGGAGCCATGCCACACTGGGCCAAGGAGCCATGCCACACTGGGCCAAGGAGCCATGCCACACTGGGCCAAGGAGCCATGCCACACTGGGCCAAGGAGCCATGCCACACTGGGCCAAGGAGCCATGCCACACTGGGCCAAGGAGCCATGCCACACTGGGCCAAGGAGCCATGCCACACTGGGCCAAGGAGCCATGCCACACTGGGCCAAGGAGCCATGCCACACTGGGCCAAGGAGCCATGCCACACTGGGCCAAGGAGCCATGCCACACTGGGCCAAGGAGCCATGCCACACTGGGCCAAGGAGCCATGCCACACTGAGCCAAGGAGCCATGCCACACTGGGCCAAGGAGCCATGCCACACTGGGCCAAGGAGCCATGCCACACTGGGCCAAGGAGCCATGCCACACTGGGCCGAGGAGCCATGCCACACTGGGCCAAGGAGCCATGCCACACTGGGCCAAGGAGCCATGCCACACTGGGCCAAGGAGCCATGCCACACTGGGCCAAGAAACCATGCCACACTGGGCCAAGAAACCATGCCACACTGGGCCAAGAAACCATGCCACACTGGGCCAAGAAACCATGCCACACTGGGCCAAGAAACCATGCCACACTGGGCCAAGAAACCATGCCACACTAGGCCAAGGAGCCATGCCACACTGGGCCAAGGAGCCATACCACACTGGGCCAAGGAGCCATGCCACACTGGGCCGAGGAGCCATGCCACACTGGGCCGAGGAGCCATGCCACACTGGGCCAAGGAGCCATGCCACACTGGGCCAAGGAGCCATGCCACACTGGGCCAAGGAGCCATGCCACACTGGGCCAAGAAACCATGCCACAATGGGCCAAGAAACCATGCCACACTGGGCCAAGAAACCATGCCACACTGGGCCAAGAAACCATGCCACACTGGGCCAAGAAACCATGCCACACTGGGCCAAGAAACCATGCCACACTGGGCCAAGGAGCCATGCCACACTGGGCCAAGGAGCCATGCCACACTGGGCCAAGGAGCCATGCCACACTGGGCCAAGGAGCCATGCCACACTGGGCCAAAGAGCCATGCCACACTGGGCCAAGGAGCCATGCCACACTGGGCCAAGGAGCCATGCCACACTGGGCCAAGGAGCCATACCACACTGGGCCAAGGAGCCATACCACACTGGGCCAAGGAGCCATGCCACACTGGGCCAAAGAGCCATGCCACACTGGGCCAAGGAGCCATGCCACACTGGGCCAAGGAGCCATGCCACACTGGGCCAAGGAGCCATGCCACACTGGGCCAAGGAGCCATGCCACACTGGGCCAAGAAACCATGCCACACTGGGCCAAGAAACCATGCCACACTGGGCCAAGAAACCATGCCACACTGGGCCAAGAAACCATGCCACACTAGGCCAAGGAGCCATGCCACACTGGGCCAAGGAGCCATACCACACTGGGCCAAGGAGCCATGCCACACTGGGCCGAGGAGCCATGCCACACTGGGCCGAGGAGCCATGCCACACTGGGCCAAGGAGCCATGCCACACTGGGCCAAGGAGCCATGCCACACTGGGCCAAGGAGCCATGCCACACTGGGCCAAGAAACCATGCCACAATGGGCCAAGAAACCATGCCACACTGGGCCAAGAAACCATGCCACACTGGGCCAAGAAACCATGCCACACTGGGCCAAGAAACCATGCCACACTGGGCCAAGAAACCATGCCACACTGGGCCAAGGAGCCATGCCACACTGGGCCAAGGAGCCATGCCACACTGGGCCAAGGAGCCATGCCACACTGGGCCAAGGAGCCATGCCACACTGGGCCAAAGAGCCATGCCACACTGGGCCAAGGAGCCATGCCACACTGGGCCAAGGAGCCATGCCACACTGGGCCAAGGAGCCATACCACACTGGGCCAAGGAGCCATACCACACTGGGCCAAGGAGCCATGCCACACTGGGCCAAAGAGCCATGCCACACTGGGCCAAGGAGCCATGCCACACTGGGCCAAGGAGCCATGCCACACTGGGCCAAGGAGCCATGCCACACTGGGCCAAGGAGCCATGCCACACTGGGCCAAGGAGCCATGCCACACTGGGCCAAGGAGCCATGCCACACTGGGCCAAAGAGCCATGCCACACTGGGCCAAGGAGCCATGCCACACTGGGCCAAGGAGCCATGCCACACTGGGCCAAGAAGCCATGCCACACTGGGCCAAGGAGCCATGCCACACTGGGCCAAGGAGCCATGCCACACTGGGCCAAGGAGCCATGCCACACTGGGCCAAGGAGCCATGCCACACTGGGCCAAGGAGCCATGCCACACTGGGCCAAGGAGCCATGCCACACTGGGCCAAGGAGCCATACCACACTAGGCCAAGGAGCCATACTACACTGGGCCAAGGAGCCATGCCACACTGGGCCAAGGAGCCATGCCACACTGGGCCAAGGAGCCATGCCACACTGGGCCAAGGAGCCATGCCACACTGGGCCAAGGAGCCATGCCACACTGGGCCAAGGAGCCATACCACACTAGGCCAAGGAGCCATGCCACACTGGGCCAAGGAGCCATGCCACACTGGGCCAAGGAGCCATGCCACACTGGGCCAAGGAGCCATGCCACACTGGGCCAAGGAGCCATGCCACACTGGGCCAAGGAGCCATGCCACACTGGGCCAAGAAACCATGCCACACTGGGCCAAGAAACCATGCCACACTGGGCCAAGAAACCATGCCACACTGGGCCAAGGAGCCATGCCACACTGGGCCAAGGAGCCATGCCACACTGGGCCAAGGAGCCATGCCACACTGGGCCAAGGAGCCATGCCACACTGGGCCAAGGAGCCATGCCACACTGGGCCAAGGAGCCATACCACACTAGGCCAAGGAGCCATGCCACACTGGGCCAAGGAGCCATGCCACACTGGGCCAAGGAGCCATGCCACACTGGGCCAAGGAGCCATGCCACACTGGGCCAAGGAGCCATGCCACACTGGGCCAAGGAGCCATGCCACACTGGGCCAAGGAGCCATGCCACACTGGGCCAAGGAGCCATGCCACACTGGGCCAAGGAGCCATGCCACACTGGGCCAAGGAGCCATGCCACACTGGGCCAAGGAGCCATGCCACACTGGGCCAAGGAGCCATGCCACACTGGGCCAAGGAGCCATGCCACACTGGGCCAAGGAGCCATGCCACACTGGGCCAAGGAGCCATGCCACACTGGGCCAAGGAGCCATGCCACACTGGGCCAAGGAGCCATGCCACACTGGGCCAAGGAGCCATGCCACACTGGGCCAAGGAGCCATGCCACACTGGGCCAAGGAGCCATACCACACTGGGCCAAGGAGCCATGCCACACTGGGCCAAGGAGCCATGCCACACTGGGCCAAGGAGCCATACCACACTGGGCCAAGGAGCCATGCCACACTGGGCCAAGGAGCCATGCCACACTGGGCCAAGGAGCCTCCTATGAAAGTGACATGAGGTCGGAGAACAATACGACGTAAACTCGTAGCAAATACATCGGGTTATTTTCATTATGCTAAATTATCTTACCCTGAATGTACTGCGTTATTTTCTTTGTGATGTTGCCTAACAAGGCTTTGTCAGATGATTCTTTGGCCTGTTTGGCTTGTGTCTTGGCGTCCACCAGCTTCGCTGCCAGCTCCAAGTAGCGATCGTTCTAGGTAGCGAGCAGCAGCGAAAAAAACACAGAAAGCGGGCGATAATGGGGAAACTATGTGAGTGATATTAGTTTAAAAGTGACAGATGATGTATCAAACTCCAAGGTAAAAAACGTTCAAGAATTACTAGAGGATTTTTCGAAAAACGAGAGCGCCACAATAAATATGACATCACCGCCAGTGTCTTTATTCCAATAGTTGACTAGTAAAATAAATATTGTCTAATGAAAAAAAATCTAATTTTTGATGAGCTGAGTGTAGCCGTTCCTGCTTCCACTTAGTTCCATTTATAATTCTTCATTGTCATCTGATCCATGACCCTGATCCATGGTCCACGACCCTGACTCATTCGCTGGGGTGGGGAGGGGCTCTTTAACTCTGGTTTAGCATCATCTATGCCGCCAATGGTGCATTGTCTGTATCTGCATTATCATTGGATAGTCGCCCCGGATGTGGTATACAGTATACCGGGTGGCAGTCTCTTCTTTTAAGTTTTCACCAAAAGTAGTTTCTAAACCCATGTTTAATACAGTCCCCCAAAACATTCAAACTCCACGTTAAGAGCTTGAGAAATCTCAACGTTAATCACAGGAGGACCGGGTGTGTGTGTGTGTGGGGGGGGGGGCGTATAAACTGTGAGCTCTACATACCGGATCTTCATCCTCCCGGTCGCCTTCATCCTGATCCTCTTCATCATCACTGCTCATCTCAGCGTACTGCAGGATCCAGTCCTTCATCGTCCCCCGCCGCTTGCCCCCACCCCCCGCCTGTCTGTCGGCCGATCCCCTGGCCCCCGCTCCGCCGCGGGAGGGTGGGGTGGGGTGCGGGGCGGCGGGGGCCAGGGAAGAGGCCGCCAGGGCAGTCGTCACCTCACCCACAGCGCCCTCATACGAGGAGAGTGAGGACTTGGGTCTGTGTTTCTCCTCCTCCTCGGCCAGAGCGTTGGAGAACCCCCCCGGGAGACGGTCTGTGACAGAGATTCAGTGCTTGTGAGTGTCTAGAAAAGTAAGTTATATCAAGGCGAAGGTACGTAGTGTAACCAGAAACACGTTCTACTGATCACATTAACACAAAGTCCTGCTTAATTGTTGAGTTTTTAATAACATGTCTTCGTTTTTTAAGTAACAATGCTGGATTTGACCGCTCTGCCTAGGTTAACACCTAGAGGGTGTCCCTTGCCTAGACCATATTAACACACATCCTGTTCAATAGTTTATTTTCTAATAATATGTATTCGCTTAAAAAATAATTACAGCATTTGTCTTACATCGAGAAAACTAAAAATCGAGAATAGGTTCGATCAAATCTTGCAATCTCAGGGTCACTTCACTAACATTCCATATTATCTGCTAATAATTATAAATGGCCTAGCCGGATCAAATACTTTACTTTATCATAGAAATATTGCAAACGTGTATTTGAACAATACGTACTGTCTGGAAAGATTGTGAAAATAATAATGTAGGTGCAAAATTGCTTCTGGGCCGCTTTACATTAGCATATAAAAGATCAGTTTACCAGTTGGTAAACCTTGGTGACAGGTTGCCCTTACCATCAGTACCGTCCTGCCACAACGTAACAAACCCACCCTCTGGTGGAATAATACGCCATTTTGGCCCACTATGTTCAAATATAGTTTAATCCCTGAGGCTATGAACTCGTAATGCCTAATTGCTGGGTCGAAAACTTTACTTTATCATATAAATATTGCAAACGATTATTTGAATAATACGTACCGGCTGGACGAATTTTGAAACTAATTATGTAGCTGCAAAATTGCTGTCTGGGTAGCTTTTTTAGCATACAAAAGATCATATTCATCAGGATCAGTGAAACTACTGAGAAAAGGGTATCCTTACCATTGGCAGTGTGTAAACACAGCCAGTCCAGGGCGTCAATGAGATCCCCACCATACTCGACCGTGTCGCTCATGGCGGCTTCAATCTGCTGATGCTTGAAGCCCGCTGAGGCCAGACATTGGTAGAGGTCCTGGTGAGTCAGGGATCATTTCAATATCAGGTGAGAGCGTTTAAAAGCAGGACTAATCCTGGTAGCTAGGAGTAATCCTGAGGATTAAACCCATGTTTAATTCCAGGATTAAGACACCCTCTAGGCAAGGGGACATCCTCTAGGCAAGGGGACACCGTCTAGGCAAGGGGACTCCCTCTAGGCAAGGGGACAGCCTCTTTGTAAGGGGACACCCTCTAGGCAAGCAGGCACCCTCTATGTAAGGGGACACCCTCTAGGCAAGGGGACACCCTCTAGGCAAGGGGACACCCTCTAGGCAAGGGGACTCCCTCTAGGCAAGGGGACACTCTCTTTGTAAGGGGACACCCTCTAGGCAAGGGGACACCCTCTAGGCAAGGTGACACCCTCTAGGCAAGGGGACACCCTCTAGGCAAGGGGACACCTTCTAAGCAAGGAGACACCCTCTAGGCAAGGAGACTCCCTCTAGGCAAGGAGACTCCCTCTAGGCAAGGGGACACTCTTTGTAAGGGGACACCCTCTAGGCAAGGGGACACCCTCTAGGCAAGGGGACACCCTCTAGGCAAGGGGACACCCTCTAGGCAAGGGGACACCCTCTAGGCAAGGGGACACCTTCTAAGCAAGGGGACACCGTCTAGACAAGGAAACACCCTATAGGCAGAGGGACACCCTCTAGGCAAGGGGACACCTTCTAAGCAAGGAGGCAGCCCCTAGGTAAGGGGACACCCTCTAGGCAAGGGGACACACTCTAGGCAAGGAGATACCCTCTAGGTAAGGGGACACACTCTAGGCAAGGGGACATCCTCTAGGCAAGGGGATATCCTCTAGGCAAGGGGACACCTTCTAGGCAAGGAGGCAGCCCCTAGGTAAGGGGACACCTCTAGGCAAGGGGACACCCTCTAGGCAAGGGGACACCTTCTAAGCAAGGGGACACCGTCTAGACAAGGAAACACCCTATAGGCAGAGGGACACCCTCTAGGCAAGGGGACACCTTCTAAGCAAGGAGGCAGCCCCTAGGTAAGGGGACACCCTCTAGGCAAGGGGACACACTCTAGGCAAGGAGATACCCTCTAGGTAAAGGGACACACTCTAGGCAAGGGGACACCCTCTAGGCAAGGGGACACCCTCTAGGCAAGGGGACACCTTCTAAGCAAGGGGACACCGTCTAGACAAGGAAACACCCTATAGGCAGAGGGACACCCTCTAGGCAAGGGGACACCTTCTAAGCAAGGAGGCAGCCCCTAGGTAAGGGGACACCCTCTAGGCAAGGGGACACACTCTAGGCAAGGAGATACCCTCTAGGTAAGGGGACACACTCTAGGCAAGGGGACATCCTCTAGGCAAGGGGCTATCCTCTAGGCAAGGGGACACCTTCTAGGCAAGGAGGCAGCCCCTAGGTAAGGGGACACCTCTAGGCAAGGGGACACACTCTAGGCAAGGGGACACCCTCTAGGCAAGGGGACACCCTCTAGGCAGGGGGACACCCTCTAGGCAAGGGGACTCCCTCTAGGCAAGGGGACACTCTCTTTGTAAGGAGACACCCTCTAGGCAAGGGGACACCCTCTAGGCAAGGGGACACCCTCTAGGCAAGGGGACCCTCTAGGCAAAGGGACACCCTCTAGGCAAGGGGACACCCTCTAGGCAAGGGGACACCTTCTAAGCAAGGGGACACCGTTTAGGCAAGGAAACACCTTCTAGGCAAGGGGACACCCTCTAGGCAAGGGGACACCTTCTAGGCAAGGAGGCAGCCCCTAGGTAAGGGGACACCATCTAGGCAAGGGGACACACTCTAGGCAAGGAGATACCCTCTAGGTAAGGGGACACACTCTAGGCAAGGGGACATCCTCTAGGCAAGGGGACATCCTCTAGGCAAGGGGACACCTTCTAGGCAAGGAGGCAACCCCAAGGTAAGGGGACACCCTCTAGGCAAGGGGACACACTCTACGCAAGGGGACACCCTCTAGGTAAGGGGACACCCTCTAGGCAAGGGGACACCCTCTAGGCAAGGGGACACCTTCTAAGCAAGGGGACACCGTCTAGGCAAGGAAACACCTTCTAGGCAAGGGGACACCCTCTAGGCAAGGGGACACCTTCTAGGCAAGGAGGCAGCCCCTAGGTAAGGGGACACCCTCTAGGCAAGGGGACACACTCTAGGCAAGGAGATACCCTCTAGGTAAGGGGACACACTCTAGGCAAGGGGACATCCTCTAGGCAAGGGGACACCCTCTAGGCAAGGGGACCCTCTAGGCAAAGGGACACCCTCTAGGCAAGGGGACACCCTCTAGGCAAGGGGACACCCTCTAGCCAAGGGGACACCTTCTAAGCAAGGGGACACCGTCTAGGCAAGGAAACACCTTCTAGGCAAGGGGACACCCTCTAGGCAAGGGGACACCTTCTAGGCAAGGAGGCAGCCCCTAGGTAAGGGGACACCCTCTAGGCAAGGGGACACACTCTAGGCAAGGAGATACCCTCTAGGTAAGGGGACACACTCTAGGCAAGGGGACATCCTCTAGGCAAGGGGACCTCCTCTAGGCAAGGGGACACCTTCTAGGCAAGGAGGCAGCCCCAAGGTAAGGGGACACCCTCTAGGCAAGGGGACACACAATACGCAAGGGGACACCCTCTAGGTAAGGGGACACCCTCTAGGCAAGGGGACACCCTCTAGGCAAGGGGACACCTTCTAAGCAAGGGGACACCGTCTAGGCAAGGAAACACCTTCTAGGCAAGGGGACACCCTCTAGGCAAGGGGACACCTTCTAGGCAAGGAGGCAGCCCCTAGGTAAGGGGACACCCTCTAGGCAAGGGGACACACTCTAGGCAAGGAAATACCCTCTAGGTAAGGGGACACACCCTAGGCAAAGGGACATCCTCTAGGCAAGGGGACATCCTCTAGGCAAGGGGACACCTTCTAGGCAAGGAGGCAGCCCCAAGGTAAGGGGACACCCTCTAGGCAAGGGGACACACTCTACGCAAGGGGACACCCTCTAGGTAAGGGGACACCCTCTAGGCAAGGGGACACCCTCTAGGTAAGGGGGCAACCCCTAGGTAAGGGGACACCCTCTAGGCAAGGGGACACTCTCTAGGCAAGGGGACACCCTCTAGGCAAGGGGACACCTTCTAGGCAAGGAGGCGGCCCCTAGGTAAGGGGACACCCTCTAGGCAAGGGGACACACTCTAGGCAAGGAGACACCCTCTAGGCAAGGAGGCACCCTCTAAGGAAGGGGAAACACTCTAGGCAAGGGGGCAGCCCTTAGACAAGGGGACACCGGCTATGCAAGGGGACACCCTCTAGGCAAGGGGACACCGTCTAGGCAAGGGGACACCCTCTAGGCCAGGGGGCAGTCTCTAGGCAAGGGGACATTCTCTAAGCAAGGAGACACCCTCTCGGCAAAGGGGACACCCTCTCGGCAAGGGAACACCCTCTAGGCAAGGGGACACCCTCTTGGCAAGGGGACACCCTCTCGGCAAGGGGACACCCTCTCGGCAAGGGGACACGCTCGAGGCAAGGGGACACCCTCTCGGCAAGGAGACTCCCTCTAGGCAAGGGGGCAGTCTCTAGGCAAGGGGACACTCTCTAAGCAAGGGGACATCCTCTCGGCAAGGGGACACCCTTATTGTAAGGAGACACCCTCTAGGCAAGGGGACACCCTCTAGGCAAGAAGACACCCTCTAGGCAAGGGGACACCCTCTTTGTAAAAGGACACTCTCTAGGCAAGGGGACACCCTCTAGGCAAGGGGACACCCTCTAGGCAAGCAAGCACCCTCTAGGTAAGGGGACACCTTCTAGGCAAGGAGGCACCCTCTAGTTAAGGGGACACACTCTAGGCAAGGGTGCAGCCCCTAGGCAAGGGGACACCGGCTATGCAAGGGGACACGCTCTAGGCAAGGGGACACCATCTAGGCAAGGAGACAACCTCTAGGCAAGGAGGGACCCTCTAGTTAAGGGGACACACTCTAGGCAAGGGGGCAGCCGCTAGGCAAGGGGACACCGGCTATGCAAGGGGACACCCTCTAGGCAAGGGGACACCCTCTAGGCAAGGAGACAACCTCTAGGCAAGGAGGTACCCTCTAGGTAAGAGGACACCCTCTAGGCAAGGAGGCAACCTCTAGTTAAGGTGACACACTCTAGGCAAGGGTGCAGCCCCTAGGCAAGGGGACACCGGCTATGCAAGGGGACACCCTCTAGGCAAGGGGACACCCTCTAGGCAAGGAGACAACCTCTAGGCAAGGAGGTACCCTCTAGTTAAGGGGACACACTCTAGGCCAGGGGGCAGCCCCTAGGCAAGGGGACACCGGCAATGCAAGGGGACACCCTCTAGGCAAGGGGACACCCTCTAGGCAAGGGGACACCCTCTAGGCAAGGGGACACCGTCTAGGCAAGGGGACACCCCCTCGACAAGAAGACACCCTCTAGGCAAGGGGACACCCTCTAGACAAGGGGACACGCACTAGGCAAGGGGACATACTCTAGGCAAGGGGACACGCACTAGGTAAGGGGACAAACTTTAGGCAAGGGGACAGTCTCTAGGCAAGGGGACACCCTCTAAGCAAGGGGACACCCTTTAGGCAAGGGGGCAGTCTCTAGGCAAGGGGACAATCTCTAAGCAAGGGGACACCCTCTCGGCAAGGGGGCAGTCTCTAGGCAAGGGGACACTCTCTAAGCAAGGGGACACCCTCTCGGCAAGGGGACACCCTCTAGGCAAGGGGACACCCTCTCGGCAAGGGGACACCCTCTAGGCAAGGGGACACCCTCTCGACAAGGGGACACGCTCGACGCAAGGGGACACTCTCCCGGCAAGGGGACACCTTCTTGGCAAGGGAGCAGCTCTTGGCGAGGGGCACTTCTTGGCAAGGGGGCACCTATGGGCAAGGAGACACCCTCTAGGCAAAGGGACACCCTCTAGGCAAGAGGGCACCTCTTGGCAAGAGGACACCCTCTAAGCAAGGGGACACTCTCTTGGCAAGGGGACACTCTCACGGGGGACACCATCTGGGCAAGGGGACACCCTCTTGGCAAGAAGACACCCTCTAGGCAAGGGGACACCCTCTTGGCAAGGAGACACCCTCTCGGCAAGGGGACACTCTCCCGGCAAGGGGACACCTTCTTGGCAAGGGAGCAGCTCTTGGCGAGGGGCACTTCTTGGCAAGGGGGCACCTATGGGCAAGGAGACACTCTCTAGGCAAGGGCAAACCCTCTAAGCAAGGGGACACCCTCTATGCAAGGGGACACCCTCTCGGCAAGGGGACACCCTCTCGGCAAGGGGACACCCTCTAGGCAAGGGGACACCCTCTAGGCAAGGGGACACCCTCAGGGCAAGGAAACACCCTCTCGGCAAGGGGACACCTCTTGGCAAGAGGGCACCTCTTGGCAAGGGGACACCCTCTAAGCAAGGGGACACTCTCTTGGCAAGGGGACACTCTCACGGGGACACCCTCTGGGCAAGGGGACACCCTCTTGGCAAGAAGACACCCTCTAGGCAAGGGGACACCCTCTTGGCAAGGGGACACCCTCTAGGCAAGGGGACACCCTCTCGGCAAGGGGACACTCTCTCGGCAAGGGCTCACCTTCTTGGCAAGGGGGCACCTCTTGGCGAGGGGCACTTCTTGGCAAGGGGGCACCTATGGGCAAGGAGACACCCTCTAGGCAAGGAGGCACCCTCTAGGCAAGGAGGCACCCTCAAGGTAAGGGGACACCCTCTAGGCAAGGGGACACCGGCTATGCAAGGGGACACCCTCTAAGCAAGGGGACACCCTCTAGGCAAGAGGGCACATCTTGGCAAGAGGGCACCTCTTGGGAAGGGGACACCATCTAGGCAAGGGGACACGCTCGAGGCAAGGGGACACCCTCTATGCAAGGGGACACCCTCTAAGCAGGGGGACACCCTCTTGGCAAGAGGGCACATCTTGGCAAGAGGGCACCTCTTGGGAAGGGGACACCCTCTAAGCAAGGGGACACCCTCTAAGCAAGGGGACACCCTCTCGGCAAGGGGACACTCTCTCGGCAACGGGATACTCTCTTGGCAAGAAGACACCCTTTGGGCAAGAGGACACCCTCTTGGCAAGAAGACACCCTCTAGGCAAGAGGGCACCTCTTGGCAAGGGGCCACCCTCTTGGCAAGGGGCCACCCTCTTGGCAAGGGGGCACCTCTTGGCGAGAGGGCACTTCTTGGCAAGGGGACACCCTCTCGGCAAGGGGACACCCTCTAGGCAAGAGGGCACATCTTGGCAAGAGGGCACCTCTTGGCAAGGGGACACCCTCTAGGCAAGAGGGCACATCTTGGCAAGAGGGCACCTCGTGGGAAGGGGACACCCTCTAGGCAAGGGGACACCCTCTTGGCAAGGGGACACCCTCTTGGCAAGGGGACACTCTCGGCAAGGGGACACCCTCTAGACAAGAGGGCACATCTTGGCAAGAGGGCACCTCTTGGCAAGAGGACACCCTCTTGGCAAGGGGATACCCTCTAGCTAGGCAAGGGGACACCCTCTTGGCAAGAAGACACCCTCTTGGCAAGCGGACACCCTCTAGGCAAGGGGACACCCTCTAGGCAAGGGGACACTCTCTCGGCAAGGGGACACCCTCTTGGCAAGAAGACACCCTCTTGGCAAGAGGACACTCTCTCGGCAAGGGAACACCCTCTTGGCAAGGGGACACCCTCTAGGCAAGGGGACACCCTCTTGGCAAGGGGGCACCTCTTGGCGAGGGGGCACTTCTTGGCAAGGGGGCACCTATGAGCAAGGAAACACCCTCTAGGCAAGGGCAAACCCTCTAAGCAAGGGGACACCCTCTTGGCAAGGGGACACCTTCTAGGCAAGGGGACACCCTCTTGGCAAGGGGACACCCTCTAGGCACTCACAGTCAGCTTCTTTGTGGAGAGTCTCTTGGAGGCTGATCCAGACCGTGCCCTGGATTTGTTTGCCTCCAGAATTAGTTCCAGAATCTTCTCTTCCTGGTCTGCTGACAATCGGATCTGTTACAATGGATGTAACATGCAACAACATAAAATACCATTACCATTACATTCTGACATATAATGTTATATTTTAAATTGAAATATTGAGATTAAAAGATCATTGATTGCCAGGATTAAAATAGGTGCAGGAGATTTATACATTTATTATGCCTAATACAATTGTTTTCTTTTATCTGTTACCAATCCCTGAGGCCTTGTCTATTATGTGTATGAGGTATCTTTTCAGTCCTATTTTATTATATATCCTAAAAAACTTAAATTAAACCCCACAAGTTTGCTTATCTCCATGATGCAAAAACTTTTGTCATCCAAATTTACTTTGCAATTTTATCTATGATATAGAACATATAATAGACAAAACATCTACTACAATAGCTACTACAATACCTTTGGAATATCTTCACTCTTTGCAGTAGCATTTTCCTTTTGCGTTGATGTAGGAAAGATATAATTCTTTGGAACTGAAATAAATTGCCACTCTACGTAAATGCAAAGTACTTCATTTGATGCTATTGCCATTCAAAGTAGGTAATTATAAATCATGGATCAGATGAGAGGCTTCTTACAGATAAGGTCATTGGTCAGTAAAAAATTTCTTTCAGGTTGATTGGTATATTCATCTACCAATCAAAGTGCTTGCTGCAAATTTCAGACTTTCCTTTACGCCGTCAGGAAAGACCGAAAACCAGAGTTCATATGTGCATGCACTTTCAGTCATGGCAGGTCGATAAATATATGCTGTTTAACCCAACAGACATTTTATTAACCAACAAATACTTCACAAGAATATATGGAACAGGTTGGTTGGTTGGTTGTATATTCAGGAGTGAGGGGGGGCAAATCTTGTCTCCCAACGCTTCCACTTATATTAAAGAAGAAAACTGTGATTTTAAAATACTGCTGACAAGTGAGTCTAGATGGGAAAATAGGTTCACTGAACAGCAAACAAGTGCTTTGAGTTCAGACGTTACTTGTCATCCATTACCAACTGTCTAATAACAGTAATGTCTTGTTTTCAGGCTAGCCTTTTAACTAAGCTAACTATATTTTTGACGTAAGTGCCCTGAGGCAAGCCCGCTTCTCTAGAGGTACAACGGTAGCAAATACTTAATACTGTTAAAATACTTAGACGTTAGTAGGGAATCGACTGTAGCTTTTATCATAATTTGTACATGTACAATCATAGTATTTATATATTCTATATACCGTATTCTATCTTCTGACATCAAGAAAGTGTGTCAATACTAGGTTGTTTCGGTTATATTTTCGGGAAGAAATCTTGGAGCATACGACTTTTCCCGACGAACTATCCATTATATTTATTGTTGGGGGATGCCGGTACCTGTGAATGTAACTTGGTTCCCTGCTTCGTTAGCATATCACTGTCAGCTAGAGGGCATTTTCAGTCACTCACTTTGAACTTAAGGACAACAGCAGTGCCCTCTGCCACAAGTAAATCAGGGTTTTAACTTCTAGCTCATTTATTCACGAATATAATATATAAACAACTAAGTGTTGACACACTTTCCAGATGTCAGAAAATAAAACAAGGTATATAATATCACTATGATTATATGCACACACATTATGATAAAAACTACAGTTGATTCCCTACTAACGTCTAAGGATTTTAACATTGCTACCATTGTGCCCCTAGAGAAGCAGGCTTGCCTGGGGGCTCTTGCGCCAAACTACATTTATGTCATGACTGACCAGATGTAAGAGTAGCTGGCAGTGACATTTCTTAATTGTCAGCTGATCACAGCTCCCTCTGGGACAAAAATATAAGTTACTAGTATTACAAATGTTATAACTAAATCAGATTTCTAACTCACAGATGCATGGCATGTCACAATGAAATGCATGATGTCGAAATATCGCTGTGCAGATAGACAGTGGGCGATAATATGGGAAGTTACAACTACCTTTGTTGTCCTGTGTAGGTGCTGCAGGCTTTTCTGTCTGTTCACGTTTTTTGGTCTTTTTCACCATGGCTACACCGCATATGCACGTATAATAACGAACTGAGTGCACAACGGAATGTTACATTCGCCAGGACTAACTTATTATCAACACAACAGCGAAAGACCGGTACGTTTTCTTGAGCTACCGGCAGGGGGCGATACTCCTCTCACAAGGTGGCGCCACTTACTGCAAATACAATCTCCAAATAGGCGGATGATTTGAACGCTGTCCAAGAATTCGGGAGAGTAAGATGGAACCTCCAACAAGTTAGAGGGGTCAATAACCGATCAACGAGGAAAAATTGCCAGCCAGTGGGTCAATCAAGAAAAACTGAGCGGTGGGGGGAGGGCGGGGGGGGAGGGGGGAGGGGCGGAGTAGAATATATGGGGGGCCCGCCTTTCGTGGTAAATCTTTCTGTTCTGCCTCACCCCAAATATGTTCGTAGGGAGGGAATTTCACACTTGTTTTCCCATGTTTTGAACGATATAAGCCACTGTCAAAATTTAGCTTATCCTGGTGTTATTTTTTATTTTGCAAAGAAGCAACATGCTCCCCCCTATGTACAACACAAGAGTATGAATGTGAACAGATTAGTTCATATCAACAATATTGGTTGCTTCCTGGCTAGTGGGGTCGGGTAGCCTAACCGATTGTCAAAATAACATGGTAAACGCCATATATAT
The DNA here is from genome assembly GCA_964019135.1 of Arenicola marina. Classification (NCBI taxonomy): domain Eukaryota; kingdom Metazoa; phylum Annelida; class Polychaeta; family Arenicolidae; genus Arenicola; species Arenicola marina. Next base: position 1,262,090 of record OZ025263.1, on the reverse strand, counting down.
ATATATATATATATATATATGTATACATTATATGTCTGCCGCGTCTTATTCTGCTTCATGTTGTCGAAGTTGTCAGGCTGTTCGTTGTAACCGTATTCAGAAGGATCTGGGTGACATGTGGCGGTAAATACCACTTGATCTGCCACCTTGCGAGTGATCCTATCGATAGTCAATTATAGTTTAGTGAACAGTCAAGCTTGTAGTTTATTGGGACGGGTGATCGAAGAACAACAAGACTGAACACCTGAGCAAGCAGAGCCTGGAAAGACTGATGTCAACATGATCTCACCAAAGATTATGTAAGATATCTCTGCTAGGGGGGCGGGGGGGGGGGGTGTCGGGGTCCAATGACCAGTGTCGATTTTTCACAATTCTCAGTGTCGAAGGTCGATCTGTCACGACCTTTGGTGGTGGTGGCTTTATGGCTAAGTTCACTGTCGTTTTTTTTCTCCAAAAATCTGTGTCGATGTCGCTTTTTCACATGCTCATTATCAGTATTTAGAGGTCAATGTCGAATGTCGATTCTTCAAAAATGCATGTGTCGCGTGTCGCCATTGACCCCTTCCAGACCCCTTCTGCTCTCAGCCTCGGTCCAGCGACAAGCGATAACATCATAACGTACGCGTGCCATCTTTCATTGTCGCCGGAGGTTCCTTGGCCCTAAAACACGGAGCCTCCTCGATAGCTCAGTGGGTCAGAGCGTTGGCCTTGATATATGAGTGCTCTGGCGACCTGAGAGCTTAACGACACGTGGATCGGTGGTTTGCGCCCTGCTGTGTCGCAGGATAAAGATCCCATGTCCTTCTTCGTGAAGATTAGGGGGTTATCCCCGGGGACATGGCTCCACTCTCCCTTCCTTCTCCCATTGACGCGACATGGCCGACAGTGGTTAACGCATCCTGATTATACAACCAACCGAGCGAGAAGCGTCCCCGAGGTTGATCTTATTTTCCTTCTTCCAGTCGTCAAGCAAGTTCTCCTTATCATTCTGCCCCATCTATGCATAAATTTGGTCCATGGCTTGAAATAAAACGCTACCTCTTCAAGGGCGGGTTGCTGGATGAAAAGAGGGGGTTCAGTTTGAGTGGGGTCGTAAACTTACGACCTGTCTAAGGTGGTGGTGTGGGGAGGGGTGCTGAGTTTCAAAAAATATACTGGTTGGGTGCTTCTACATAACGATGACAAATGTAACGGGGTATGTATTTACTTCCCCTCACCCCCTCACTCCGCCCTCCGCCAGTGCGCCAGGTATGACTCGAATCGAAATGGGGTGGGGGGTGGGGGTACACTTGACTTTATTTGCCAAGTCAAGTGTTTACCCTTATACCGATGTACGTTCACATTAACAATGTATAACATAATACCAGCCGAAAGATAACAGACCTATATATATACACATCAACACGAGAAAAGAAACCAAAAACAATCACACGAACAGATTTTCATTATATATTGAGATTAAGAGTTCTTAACTTGACTACAGCAGATATAACAATGTTCGATGTGACACTCAAAAAGTATAAGTTCTCTTAAAGTTTCCTTGATATACTATATATATATACTCTTGAGATACTATATACGACTAAAACAACAGAGACTTAGTTGTATCTGGTGTTGTGGTGGTGTATTTGATGCCCATGTGGCACTTGGTAACTGGGAGAGGTCATAGGGTAAGCTATCATTCTTTATTGTTTACCTTAACCGACAAGGATGGTTTGCGCCTATAGAATGAGCACTTGTTTTGTTGTGGTTTCGCGAAGCGAAGCGTCCAGTCAAACCCCTCCGAGCTCTACCACCCGTCTCTTACCAATTGGTTCTCTTTGCTGCAACTGGAAACCAGCCATGTATGTCTTCCAGGTATCCCACTCGACCTGTTTTCAGGCTAGACAACATGAGTGACTCATCAGTAGATATTCAAGTGTATGGTCAAAGGTACGTCATTATAGATACACATATGGCTGTACTTACACCAGGGGTCCGTCTGATGTGGCCTATGTTTTACCGGCGTAGCGAAGGGCTTTTATCGCATGGTAATATATGGCTGGAGGATGCATACTGAGTTTCTAGGGTTCGACCAGTTCACTGAGGCTGATGGACTAGATGTAAATTCATGTGTGACTGACCCGGTGGGGGGGAGGGGGTACTGAATACATTGCTGGGTTTGGGGGGTTACACGGTAAAGCCCCCCTTGTTCACCGCGAAAATCAGCTCGGAAGGGGTATTTTTTGCGGCAACCCGCTCTATGAACGCACATTTTCAGTCTCCCCCCCCCACTCCAGCCCGGTCCCTCCCCCACCCCCCCCCCCCCCGGGGGTGACTGACCCAATTTCCACATTAGCAAGTAGCCTATAGTTAACGAGGTCTACTTCTTATAGAATCTAAAATAGTATCTAATTTAATTATTCATTATTAATTATCTGTGTGCATTGTTAGATCTATTTGCAATCATGATAAATCGCAGATAGTACGTACAGAGGATGGACATGCAGAATGGTGTTTTGCGCCACTTTTGTGCTCGCATAGGTGTATTTAAGGAATCCCCGGGACCAGGAGATGAAGCGGGACGGAAGGGCATCAGACACGGGTGGAGAACGAACCCGCAACCGATTGGTCTGCAATGGAGTGCGCCACCTGTCGACCACGTAAGAAACGCTGTTTGCCGCTGGTTGAAGAGAGTCCAGAGAGTGTAGTCATATTCGCCCCCAATGATCCCATGTGGCCCTCTCCACTGCCCTGGCCTTGTTTGTTCCAGTCGCAACTAGATTAGGTCCTATCCTGAATAAACCGCCATGATGTTTTTTGTGACAACTGCGCAACGTTATTGCACTAATTATAGAACCCTTTAGCTTATACATATACACTTACAACCGAAGTGTGGTCCCGTTATGCGACGGGCACATAGTCCAATCCCATTGTTAGGCTGTCCAATCGAACCTAATTGACCCTAATTGGCTCTGAGCAATCTCTGACTGGCTGCTAAGACGCGGGTGTAATAGTGTGTAATCATGGTTGTTCACACATTTTGTGTAATGATCTAAGTTATAAGTACGTATGTCGATTTAAAAAAATGCTCAGTGTCGAATGTCGTTTTTTTTTTAATTCTCAGTGTCGAATGTCGTTTTTTTTCTTAAATTCTCAGTGTCGAATGTCGATTTTCACGACGTTTCGTGTGTTTTTTGGCTAAATTCAGTGTCGTTTTTCAAAAATCTGTGTCGATGTCGCTTTTTAGATCCACACTGTCGAAATTTGGGGGTCAATGTCGAATGTTCGATTTCTCAAATATGCCTGTGTCGCGTGTCACCATTTACCCCTTCCAGACCGAGTGGCGGATCCAGAAATTTGTGAAAGGGGGGCGCCAGACCTCGCGTAAGCATATGTTACACCAACAACTCAAAAATCCGACTTTAACAGTGCTTGGCTCGTTCCTGAAAGGGGAGGGGGGGGGGCGACCACCCCCGCCCCCCCCCCCCCCTGGATCCGTCATTGAGATCCCCTAGTAATTGGAACAACCAGCATGGAGGACACAAGCCAATTAGGCGTGTCGATGCTATTTAAACGGCACAGAGCTGGAAACCTGGTTATCGTTTGTGTGTGTTAAAACACAGATTCAGATAATCCTTTAAATGCCGATGCTGTCATGAATAAGTGGGAGACGGGAGACCGACATGTTGATGTTCGACTGGCGAAGCATGTGTATTAATTATGATTTGATTTTCGCATGTTATGAAGCTTGAACCTATAGAAGGCTTATCTAGGGGGCATCCCTAGCCTATTATACGACTCCCTCCGTTATATGGTTTTGTTGGGCTGGCAGAACAGGAGTCCATATCACATAAACCCAGAAAGGGGTGGTACTTAATACATTGCTGTGGGCGGTGTGGGGGGGGGGGGGCGTGGATCCGCGGTAAAGGCCCTCACTGTCAAAATTCGCCAGGTCGGGGCGTTTTACGGCCAAAATTCGCTCGGAAGTGGTATTTATCGAGGCAACCCTCTCTATGAACGCTCATTTTCAGAGCCCCCCCCCCCCCCCCCGATCGCAAGTTTTCAAATATTTGCTCTCTAGGGGTATCTTTTTCATCACAAGTGTCCGCTCCCTCAGGCAACCAGAAGCACCCTCCGAACACCCCCCCCCCCCCTCACTCCAACCCGGGAGTATAAAGCAGGACCCACTTTATATAATATAACTATATAATCAATGATACTCTATAGGCAGTCTTTAATAAAATAACCGAACTCGACCGATAAGAGATAAACGACCCGATGACTGAATTGGCACAGTAGACCTCCTCGACGTCAGGCTCAACACGACTTACCTCAGGTTAATTAACGGCGACAAGCCAGCTGCATGAGATTAGTATTCGGCTCTTCACCTTTAAGGGTCCTTCGGGGAGACTTTTTTATCTGTGGGTGGAGATGTGGAGAGGTGGAGAGGCCGGGAGAATTGGTGGGAGTGGCCGCCACTGCATAATGACAGACACTAGGGTACTCCACTAACTGTGTATCCAACTTGTGGGTACATACGTTCACCTGAGGTTCCTTACGCTATTCAAGTGAGGTGTTGTACTGCTCGGGTTTAACAACCCATTGTCTTCATCGGAGTGTCGACAGCAATAAGTGCGAGAAAGCCTTCTGGCCCGGTATGTGCTTTCGTGAGTGAAATATTGTACGCTGGTACTAAAGAGATCCTGTAAAAAAATCCGGAAAAACGACACAAGAGGGTTATGTAAGAAGTATTCGCTCCCAGCCCCAGTTATATATATAATATATTTAATTTATAATACGTGTACTGTAAGATAAGATAAGATAAACATGTAACACGACTACCATGTGTCCATCCAATGAGAGGAAAGAATAAATGTTTATAAAACATCGTCCTGCTTCTGAAAAGCAATTTCAATCCGCCATTGTGATAGATTGTAATATATCTTTAATGGTATTTTTTGCATCGTCTATCCATTTATGACTGATACGAATACAGAATATAATATCAGTATTAGGGGTCTGGAAGGGGTAAATGGCGACACGCGACACAGGCTTACTTGAAAAATTGACATTCGACATTGACCCCTAAATTACGACACTGAGGTTCTGAAAAAGCAACATCTACACAGATTTTTGAAAAAACGACAGTAAACTTAGCCAAAAAGCGACAAGGAAGGTCGTGTAAAATTAACATTCGACACGGAGAAGTTTGAAAAATCGACTGGACCTCCCCTTCCAGACCCCTTATTATGGCGTCAGATAAGGTGCTCGACTATGTGATTCGGCGGTAAAATTTGAAGTTTTTCGCTTTATTGCTCCATGTCTTGTTCTTTTAGTTCCAACTACCGAGCAAGGGCGGATCCAGGTGGGGGGTGGGAGGGGCGTCCGGACCCCCCCTATTTGAGGAAGAATGCCATTTTTCAATGCAAAATTTAGGTCATCTGAGGGGTTGACCCCCCCCCCCCCCTCCCCGCCTTTTTGAGCAAGAACAATATTTGAGGCGGCACGTTTTCAGTGGACCCCCCCCCCCCACCGGTCGCAAGTTAGGAGTCCCCGCCCCCTCTTTTCAAATTCCTGGATCCGCCACTGCTGAGTCAACTGTAATTCAGTGATGATCCGTGGTAACCGAGAGGTTGCTATTCGCCCTTCTCTGCCTCAGTCATCGCTCGGGTGTTCTGAATAGTTTCGTCCAAAAGAAGCATCGAATCTAGGGGGCATCCCTAGCCTATTATACGACTCCCTCCGTTATATGGTTTTGTTGGGCTGGCAGAACAGGAGTCCATATAACATAAACCTAGCCCTGACGCATGACCCTCACGACCTCAACCCTAACGGGGGTGTAAGGGCCATGCCATACACATGATCAAAAAAGTAGCATTGCATCCCCCAGCTCGCTTCGATGAATGATTGTCGATTATGACGACGAACCTACCTCTCCTAATCGCCTCGACCCTCTTCTTTTGACATTACTTGGACCATAGGATGCATTCATTTTAAAGTTTGCTGTCTACTTCTTGCACATCAATGATATTTTCGTCGGTCGTTAACGGTTTCCCTCTCTGCCGCTTCAAATTTTTCTAGGCAGTTGCCGCGGCTCGTTTGTTGACATCAGGCAATACACCCGAAAGCTTCCGCATGGCGGCGCCACTAAGTTTGTGTGTGTCTATAGTCGTGCGCGCGTTTTTGACGAAACTAGCGGCGCCACCGTGCGGATGATGTCGGTTCTATAGCATGGTCAAATTTGAAGCGTCAGAGAGGAAAGCCGTTAACAACCGATGAAAATATAGTTGATGTGCAAGTAATAGAGAGCAAACTTTAAAATGAATGCATCCTAGAGTCCAAGTAATGTCTAAAGAAGAGGGTCGAGGCGTTTTAGAGAGGTAGGCTCGTTGCCATAATCGACAATCATTCATCGAAGTGAGCTTGGTTATGCATTACTACTTTTTTAACCATGTGTATTGCTTGACCCTTCTGCCCATCAGCTTGTTGTCAGAAGGGTCAAGTTTACTGGGCTAACATAAACCCAGAAATGGGTGGTACTTAATACATTGCTGTGGGCGGGGGGGCGGGATCCAACAGGCGTCACGTGAGTGTCTCAGAATGAGGCTAGACTACGGGGACATGTAAAACCATACATTCCAAGCTAACGTGAAGCCCGGATCGCATAACAAGTGTCAACAGCCTTTGTAAGATCAACAAAACAACGTGGAGAGTTTTTTTTACGGGGATGACGTAACGAGGAGCGGGGCTTGCTATAGGTACACCTGCAAAAAAGCTGGCGGCATCTGGGCAATTAACATAGGGCTCTACTTTTAGTCAACATCGAAGTTCGGGTGTCACGTATATAATAATGTGGTATGTGTTACCGAAGAAAGGCGGGATGGGGTAGTGGGGTGGGATGGGATTGTGAGGTGGTGGGATGGGATGAGATGATACGGTGGTGGAGACGGAGCAGTTAAAAGGGGAGGTCGTGTTCCCAAGTCACGAAGAATACATTTCTTGATTCCCAGGTCACAATGAATTAAAAGGAGAAGTTCCCTTATACAATGGAAGAGGCGGACACATTATTTTCCAATTCACGGTTATTTAATATTAAAATTCCCAGTTCACGATCAATGAAAATCTTCGATCACGGCGGTCGGTTAATACCCCATTCCCAGTTCACGAAGAATTATTTTCCTCATTCCCAGTTCACGGTTAAAGGAAAAGTCCATTCCCGAGGAACGGAAATACCCCTTGCCCCCCCCCCCCCCATTAAAAAGCAACACAAAATGATTATTCTGGTTTCAAGGGCCTGACTTTGTGACGTGAGCACTTCAGCTAAATTTAACTGGGTTGTTTTTGTGTTGAACGGCAAATGGTCGCGTTTACTACGTATGCGCCAGACAAGTAGACCATAGAATGTTGCTGCTCTAGTTTTTACGGCAGACGCAACGTCCCATGGGGGGCGGGGGGGGGGGAGGTGGAGGGGGCGGGGTGAAGGGGCTTCTCTGTGCAAATGGATGGGAGAAATCAAGCTCCTACTCGCTAGGTGGAGCTCTGTTCCTCCATTTGGACCGCTGCTGTCGGCCGGGGTCAATTAAATTTTTAAGATTTTTTGTGAAAAGTTTCCCAGTTGACTCGAATTTAAAGGAGTTTGTCTCCCGCGCTGCCAATCGTCACAAGCGTCGATCACTAATCGAACCCAGTTTTCCGTAACTTCTGGGTAGTCACAATTTTCACAGCTAAAATAGAGCAGACCCACGATGAGCCGAGCGGTGTTGCAACTTTGGGACACAGTAGAATGGGAGTGTTGTACCTTTGGGACACAGTAGAATGGGAGTGTTGTACCTTTGGGACACAGTAGAATGGGAGTGTTGTACCTTTGGGACACAGTAGAATGGGAGTGTTGTACCTCTGGGACACAGTAGAATGGGAGTGTTGTACCTTTGGGACACAGTAGAATGGGAGTGTTGTACCTTTGGGACACAGTAGAATGGGAGTGTTGTACCTTTGGGACACAGTAGAATAGGAGTGTTGTACCTTTGGGACACAGTAGAATGGGAGTGTTGTACCTTTGGGACACAGTAGAATGGGAGTGTTGTACCTTTGGGACACAGTAGAATGGGAGTGTTGTACCTTTGGGACACAGTAGAATGGGAGTGTTGTACCTTTGGGACACAGTAGAATGGGAGTGTTGTACCTTTGGGACACAGTAGAATGGGAGTGTTGTACCTCTGGGACACAGTAGAATGGGAGTGTTGTACCTTTGTGACACAGTAGAATGGGAGTGTTGTACCTTTGGGACACAGTAGAATGGGAGTGTTGTACCTTTGGGACACAGTAGAATAGGAGTGTTGTACCTTTGGGACACAGTAGAATGGGAGTGTTGTACCTTTGGGACACAGTAGAATGGGAGTGTTGTACCTTTGGGACACAGTAGAATGGGAGTGTTGTACCTTTGGGACACAGTAGAATGGGAGTGTTGTACCTTTGAGACACAGTAGAATGGGAGTGTTGCACGTTTGGGATACAGTAGAATGGGAGTGTTGTCCCTTTGGGACACAGTAGAATGGGAGTGTTGTACCTTTGGGACACAGTAGAATGGGAGTGTTGTACCTTTGAGACACAGTAGTATGGGAGTGTTGCACGTTCGGGATACAGTAGAATGGGAGTGTTGTCCCTTTGGGACACAGTAGAATGGGAGTGTTGTACCTTTGGGACACAGTAGAATGGGAGTGTTGTACCTTTGAGACACAGTAGAATGGGAGTGTTGTACCTTTGGGACACAGTAGAATGGGAGTGTTGTACCTTTGGGACACAGTAGAATGGGAGTGTTGTACCTTTGGGACACAGTAGAATGGGAGTGTTGTGCCTTTGGGACACAGTAGAATGGGAGTGTTGTACCTTTGGGACACAGTAGAATGGGAGTGTTGTACCTTTGGGACACAGTAGAATGGGAGTGTTGTACCTTTGAGACACAGTAGTATGGGAGTGTTGCACGTTCGGGATACAGTAGAATGGGAGTGTTGTCCCTTTGGGACACAGTAGAATGGGAGTGTTGTACCTTTGGGACACAGTAGAATGGGAGTGTTGTACCTTTGAGACACAGTAGAATGGGAGTGTTGTACCTTTGGGACACAGTAGAATGGGAGTGTTGTACCTTTGGGACACAGTAGAATGGGAGTGTTGTACCTTTGGGACACAGTAGAATGGGAGTGTTGTACCTTTGGGACACAGTAGAATGGGAGGGTTGTACCTTTGGGACACAGTAGAATGGGGGTGTTGTACCTTTGGGACACAGTAGAATGGGAGTGTTGTACCATTGGGACACAGTAGAATGGGAGTGTTGTACCTTTGGGACACAGTAGAATGGGAGTGTTGTACCTTTGGGACACAGTAGAATGGGAGTGTTGTACCTTTGGGACACAGTAGAATGGGAGTGTTGTACCTTTGGGACACAGTAGAATGGGAGTGTTGTACCTTTGGGACACAGTAGAATGGGAGTGTTGTACCTTTGGGACACAGTAGAATGGGAGTGTTGTACCTTTGGGACACAGTAGAATGGGAGTGTTGTACCTTTGGGACACAGTAGAATGGGAGTGTTGTACCTTTGGGACACAGTAGAATGGGAGTGTTGTACCTTTGGGACACAGTAGAATGGGAGTGTTGTACCTTTGTGACACAGTAGAATGGGAGTGTTGTTAGGAAATGATGAACGCGGTGGGAGTGTGGGGAGGGGGGGGGGTGGGTGGCAGTGGGGGAAGGAGGGTGCGTCTCGCTTGTGTTGACCGTAAACGCTCTGAAGCACATCCAGGCCACTAGCTATAACAATAAACGTCACATGACCATATAAAGTGTCATGGCGGCACGTACTAGCCTTGCTTCTACAAACGAAAGGCAGGCCATAAGCTGCCATGACACATGGCTGCAGCGTGTAGACTGAATGGCGTAGAGTGTCCGACCGAGAGATGGAAATATACTAAGAGATATATGATGGTGCAAGGGGGATGGGTAGGGGGCAGCGACGGGGGGGGGGCGGGGCGAGGGTAGGGGGCGTGCGCAATCTCAATAAACACACATGTAGACCTAGGCAGCGGGAGTCGTGGGCTGAGGGGGGATGTTTGCCTAACTCAACACTAATAAGTATTCCCTGCAACTATGGAACCCTAAATAAACATATATTATAGACGTGTAACAGTGAGCCGCATGTATAAATAATGAGAGGAAATTATTTTATGTTTTGTGCCGCTTTTGTGCACACAAGGACGATGAAAGCTGAATAGATCAGTGGCGGATCTAAGGGAGGGGTGGGGGTGGGGGGTTTAGTCCATCTCCCCCTCAAGCAAGGGGATGTAAAAGACTGTTAAAGTCGAATTTTATTCAATGACTCTTTGAGAAAGAATTGCCGTTTTTCCATGAAAAATCAAGCGTTTTGAGGTGTGAACCCTCCCCCACTCGCTCATGGACAACCGTCTGATTTCAATCACCCATCCCGCTGGCAGGCTTTAAGAGAGCAAGAGCCCCTCCCTTTTCAACTTGCTAGGTCCCCCCTGTGGCTGAAACATTAATAGAACGACTAGGTGCTCGGGCCGTATATGTATAGATCTGTACAAACACAGTGCCTCTGCAAGTTACCTTGTATGTAGCTAAGAAATGCGACACTTGTCCAACTATCCAAGTAACTACATCAAGGACCATGTGATGACACGGTCTTACATAAACCAGTGAAGAGGTGAGACACGAGTGGGGGACGGGTGTGTGGGTGTGGGTGTTGGTTGGGGGGGGGGGTTAGTGTCAAACCTGTTCGATGCCCTGTTACTAGTATTCTCTGCTCGGACGCCAGGCGGCGCTGCTGCTGCGGCTCTGGATACGCCATCTTGCCACGTCAGCGATGAGAGGAGGGCCCCAGAGGGGCTTTTTCGACACGGCGACACGGCGATTTTTAAAATTCGACAACGCGACATTGGGGTTGCCTTAGAATCGACATGCGACATAAGACTTAGCGACACGCGACATGGAACTTTTTTTTAAATCGACGCGCGACATGGACCTTTTCTTAAAATCGACACGCGACATGGCTACCCCCCCTCAGGGGCCCCAGAGGGTCAGCATGGTAAGTGCCGCCTCAGCACCAGATAACACAGTTAGCGGATAACACCTTATATGGATACACTCAAATGACTGAAGTGGCACTTCAAATCCTTGCTCACTGCGGAACCACTATAAGCGTTGAATGACTGTTACTATCTGTGGCAGGAAATGAAAGGCTTCGATTCTATTGGATAAAATAACATGAATAAATAAATAAAATAAGCGTGTGTTGTGTTGTTTCATTAATGTAGGGGCGGATCCCGGGGGGGTGGTGTCAGGGGGGGGGTCATGCCCCCCCCCCCCCCGCCCCTACCTCTTTTTGAGGAAGAACGCTATCATGGTTGGTTGGTTGTATATTCAGGACGTCTCAACTACTTTTTGGTCATATCGCGTCAATGGGAGAAGGAAGGGAGAGTGGAGCCATGTTTCTGGGGGTAACCCCCTACTCTTTGCGACCACATAGACATGACCACAGCAGGGCTCGATCCACGTACCGCTTCTAAGATGAACTGAGCATTCAATGCCAGCGCTCTAACCCACTGAGCTACCGGGCCAGCCCCAGAACGCTATCTGAGGCGTGGACCCCCCCCTCCCCCCCCCCTTCCGTTTCTCTCTTCCGTGTTCCCACTTTGCTTGCTTACAAATAACTCATTTTCCTGTGGGGCGATGCTGTTTGACTTTCAATTGACCTTTTGAGACTGCCATGCGTCACTTCTCTCTTTATTTGTCACTTTTTGTCGTCTACAAAAACTCACTAACGCGAAAGTCACGAACCGAGGAAGACAAGTCGTAAACTATCTGGTAAACAACCAACATCAGCCAACCGTGACCATGTGCGCTTTACATGCGGAGTCACCGCATGTTTCGCACGCGGACTAGCTGTACGCAGGTAATTCCTTTGCCACTTACAAGTAAATCTTACAAGTATTCACTCACCCCCTGTCTTTCACCCCCTCCCTCCCCCTCCTCACCTTCCCTCCTTCCCGGACCCACCCCATCCACAAACCGCGCGCAAATCTGGCATTCACGGCAACCTCGATTTAATGATAACGTGATTTTCGCGGAACCGGTTTCACCACCGTATAAACTTGCCGCACGCCGATAGAGCTGCGACGGAGTTGGGCCTTAAAAGGCGATGACCGTCCTACCAAAGCTCTTTCTGGTAGTCGGAGCCGACAACGACACAACCCTGGACCAGGAAAACTCGCTACCTCATCGATCGACGCCTGCCCGCTGGAGACAGACACCTGCGCACCTGCATGAAGAAACTGCCGAACTCTCTAGTTCATAATTTTGTCGGCTGAATTGCCATAGCTACCTCCACGCTGCCGTTTACGCTGCCATCGGAGCGCCGATCTCATCTCACCGTACAAGGTGCTTCAAAGCTTCATCACACGAATAAAATCCGCCGTTCGCATGTCGCTGAAATTACGACGCAAAAGAATCGATAAATGATTGACCCCGTGGCCCTTCCATGTTAACATTGTTTAAACAAAGCTCACGTATGCCTAATATTTTACTCTAATAATCCATTTCGTGGGCTTTATTTGACATGGAAGGTGGGCCATTGATGAGTCGTAATTTAGCTGTCTCTCGGCGGATGTTATGACAGAGCTCGTTGAGAGTAGATGGCTAAAACAGTCAAATACAAACCAGCCTAAATTGCAGTCTGAAGCTAAATTGTTGGAATGAGGAAGTTTGTAAGCGCCCACAAGTGTAAACCAGGACACAGTTAAATTCTAACTGAGGCGTAAATGTGTCTAAAGATGACCTTAGCAGGGTGGCTTAACCAAAATACTCACTGTGCTTTTCGGTTGTTTTACTTTTGCAGACTCTGGAGCGGCGTACCACCCCCAGTGGACCCTGCCCACCTCCCCGCCCCACCCCGCCAGCCCAGACACGGTCCCCACCCGTGTCTTGGGCCTCCACCGACGGCACGGTCCCAACAAATAGGGACAGTGGAGTAATTTCTCTCTCGGGTAAGTCTCATCATGTCTTCCTTTATTAAAGTGCTTTGTTGTAATTTAATGTCCTTGTTCGCTACAATGGCCGTCACGTCAGGGGGATATAAGCTAACGTGTCAGGGGATATAAGCTAACGTGTCAGGGGGATATAAGCTAACGTGTCAGGGGATATAAGGATATAAGCTAACGTCTGCAATCTTTACCATAGAGTCGATGAATCAGTGAGTACTATCGCCTCGGGTGTAGATTTATGTCAGAGGCAAGGACAAAATGTAAGACGCAGTTTGGTACCCGTGAGGGAGGGAGAGAGGTTGCTTAATAAAGTGCTTGATTAGAGAGTGTCTCGCGAAAAAGTCTCCCTTTTTCACCGATAAAATCCGCTCGGAATGAATCTTTTTGCCATTCGATATACGACCGCGTTAGTCCAGGGTGTTTGTCCTCTCAAATCGAGAATAATAAATTTTGTAAGTTTGCAAATTCAGCCGTTAGATGGCGACATAGCATGGCACGCTATGACGTAGCATACAGTATGCGTTATTCAGGGGCAGTAGGTCTGCCAGATTCTGTCACCCATAACGTGCACAAGGCGTATAAATTCAGGACCAACAAACTCGCCCCGTACTGCAATAAATCGCACTTTCTAAAGCATTGGTATTACTGTGAACACCGCCAGAAGGTATGTTGTTGACTCTCGATGGGGAGGGGGGGGGGCACTACCTTACTGCAGTGGTGGGACTGTACTACGTATGTCATGCAGGGAACATGGAGAGTGAGAGAAAAGTACGCTATATTGTGGTCATCGATGGAGAATATTTTGACGAAAAAATGGCCTCTAAATTAGACACTGACAGTCATGCAACGTAAATATAGGGGGCCAGCAGTGATTGAGATTGGCACATTGAGAAAATGTAGGTTTCTGCTCCGATAAAAGAAAAAAAAAGGCGAAAAAAGGGTCATTCGAGCGGAAAATATATGTGTATACCTAACTAACTGTCGTGCCCCCCCCCCACCCCGCCTCCAAACCACAAACACCCACATATATTTGATGGTTCAAATCCCCCTACCCCCACCCCCTACCCGTACCTACCCCCTACCCTCTACCTAACCCTACCCCACACCCCACGTCAAGACAGCCCAGATAATGTATCCTGGACTATAATTGCGGCTTTGTTTTCCTGCAGAGTATATTCCTTGAGGGATCCGATGTGCCAGAAGGGCCGTGCTGGACACCACCCACACCTCGCCCACCCGCACGCTAGCGAACGTCAGCTGTCGCTAGGCACACGCCGCAGACTTCATCGAGATCGAAGCGCGCGAAAAATCGTCGTCCACCGAAAAGTTCTCTTCCAGCGAACGTGAACACACCAGCCCTGATCAGCGGCGGCCATTTTGTGTCGTCGTCACCGTTTTTATTTTACTGGTCACTTCTAAGGGCGACGCCTAGCGGAGGAAACTGCGACGCCTAGCAGAGGAGATTGCGACGCCGCCTAGCGGAGGAGATTGCGACGCCGCCTAGCGGAGGAGATTGCGACGCCGCCTAGCGAGAGGAGACTGCGACAACTTGTGGAGGAGATTGCGACGCAGCCTAGCGGAGAAGATTGCGACGCCGCCTGGCGGAGAAGGTTGCGACGCCGCATAACGAAAGAAATTGCGACGTTTCTTGCCACTGAAAGAGCCTGCGCCGCCTAGTGAAGAAGATTTTTGGGATCATTATAATCCATCCGAGCGTGTTTTTCCGGTGACGTAATGGATTTCTGGATCTTCATCGTGGTGGCGGCGGTAGCGGCGCTGCTGTTGTCCCTCATCATCTTCCTCGTCCGCTGCTTCAACTACCGCAAAGTGATGCAGAAGATACGTACCTCCAGCATGTCGTCTGGCGAAGAGCCTGCCGAGAGGAGTGCTGAGGAGGGGGGCACACAAGGGAGAAACCCCAACCGCCAGCACCACCACCACCACCACCACCACCACCATCGCCACCACCGTCACCACCCTCACGCCCCCAGGGTGAGCGGGGTGCCTGGGGGACCGCCGATAGGTGTCCCACCCCCGCTCTATTCAGAGGTGGCCGACACGACCCTGGGGCCGGCGGTCTCCGTCGTAACCACGGGAGTGGAGAATGGGTGGCAGGGCTTTGCCTTCCCCGACATGAGCTTTGTCCCTCCCCCGTACTCTAACACCCTCTCACCCCCAGAGTACACAGAACTCGACTTGCCCGATGTGCACGTGGGTAGCCGTTTGACCCCCGTGACCCCCGAAACCCCCCAGACCCCCGAAACCGCCCAGACCCCACAGACCCCCGAGACCCCTCAGATCCCACAGACCCCACAGACCCCCCAGACCCTCGAAACCGCCCAGACCCCCGAAACCCCACAGACCCCCGAGACCCCCGAAACCGCCCAGACCCCCGAAACCCCACAGACCCCCCAGACCTCTCAGCATCAGTGCCCAGACTATACAAGCATTTGAGATTACATATTTTATTTTATAATTTACGCATATAGATCTACACCAGTGAAACATTCCTACATATATATTATATAGATATATATGTGATATTTGTTCAACTGTATAATTTAACCTGACCTGAATATGAACTGCCGCAACCACTCAATTTATAGGCGGTCTTTTGGTCGCTGTGGAGTGAGGAGGCGCGTGTGTGTTTGCAGTGACTTGAAATTCACATTTTTTCTTTTATCGGAAAGGATATGAAATATGCGATGAAGTGTATTGGTGATACACACCTGTATCATTTATATATCGTGTAGCAAGCATAACTTGAGTCAATAATGATGGTGTCTGGTTTGTGTATCCAACTCCGTGTGAACCCGGAATCCGTTCTGGAGCTGTTACAGTTTTTCATATATATGCATAAATTATGTATGTAAATGTGAGAACTATATTTCATAAAGCATGGTAGCTCTATGAATTTGAACTTTTGCGTATGATCACTTATTTGCTGACGTATGTAGCATTTACCCTGCAAATTAGGTAAAACACATGTTGATAATCCTAACGATTTTGCAACCTGCACCGGTTTCTGATGGGTGCAGGTGGGTTTTTTTGGGAGTGTTTTTGCAGCTTACATGGGCGCATTATGACGACGTCGATCATTACGTGCTCCTGCAGAATCGTTTATGCGCTGGCATCACTTTACATCACCGCCTTAAAGAAGCAATGTTGCGTTCAAGAATAGCTTGCCAGCGACGCCTCACACACTTTTTAAGCGAAGTGTTTACGATATTGTTATTATGAATGTTTTGATTCGTTGTTAACCCTGTGTAACACTCTGTGTTACTATATTCCTTGTCATATATTTATGCTGCAAACAAATTAAAACTGACTGGTGAAATGAAAGAATTGGATGTTGTTTTCGTTTTTTTTTAAACTGTTCCTTCCGCCGCCTGCGAATATTACGCTCAGATTACGTTCGGAGCGGAGAAGGTGGCATAATCTGCGTGTGGAATTGTAAATAAAGGAGAATATTGGAGAATTCTTGGAGATTCGCGATCAGCTGTTGGTAATTAATCGTTTATCCGTACAATTCCTGGTTCCACGCAAAGACGCTTTCCCTATTTACCGCGATCCGTTATTATAGCAGTCTGCGAATTTCGCGATATTCATCATTATGGCGTTTTTTTGTCTGAACGAGAAAAAAATATGGGTGGGATTTTCGCTAACAGTTAAAGTTGCTATTACAACAAATTATAAACATGTGAGCCGCCGAGGGCATATATAAATAATTCTTTCAAATAGTCCTAAATCACAGATTATGGTCGTTTTTGTTTGTTACTCCGAGATATTGTTATCATTCGTGATCGAAAAGAAAGAAGAGAACACGTTGCTAACCAGTCGAACGCACAACTCGGTGGGGGGGGGGGGGGTGGGGGGTACCTTGATGCCAGAGAAAGCGCCTATTTGTGATAATAAGATACCCCTATAGACCGCCGGGGGGGCGGGGGGAGACTGAAAATGTGCGTTCATAGTGCAGGTCCGAGCGGATTTGGGCGGATTTGGGCGGATTTGGGCGGTAAAACCCCGACCGAGCGGATTTGGGCGGTAAAACCCCGACCGAGCGCAATTTGGCGGTAAAACGCCCCGATCGAGCGGATTTTGGCGGGGAAAAGGGGGTGGGGGGGGGGGGTACGGGGGATGTGTTAATGTAATAGCACCTTTAGAGAAGTCACCACAGACGCAAAAGTCTAGATTGCATAATTTATAGCGATAACCTAGAACGCAGCACGACTGTACACAGTGTTAAATACGGCATGTCTCGCATAGTGTTACAACCCATAATCTCAAACGAGGTCATCCAAGGTCAACAGAACCTTTTAGACTGATATATATACAACGACACGTGGCGGGGATATGATCGTAGTGAGCAGTGAGTGAGTAGCCATGGTAACGCACTGAATGAGAACCCATGGCAACCACATTACATATTACGGTTTCAGTTGCCACCGCTCTAACACTTATATGGTTACGTGATGATGCATATATACAATTCTTCCACAGTCGCACGTTACTTAATGACTTGACTGACAATTAATGTACACAAGTCGTTAAAAAGACGCGTTGAAGCACAACCTGGTCACAGTGTCACTTCGACCTGCGGCACTACAACTATCCAAGGAACCAGATATATCATACACAAACCATGTGAATCTAATGGCAACTGCTTTTTTTACATAGCATTACATGCATTGCATCTGTACTTTATTGCTTTCAGTACAATTCTACGTCCGTCTGTCGCACAATACAGACTTCAAAACATGTTTATATATATATATTCTAAAGGAGTCACATTTGTAAAGAAATTACGATATGATTTGATAGAAAATGATCGTCGAAGGAAGCTCCTATCACTGTGGCTACTACTAGGAGTCACTACATGGAATCCTAACACTGTCCCAGTAAATGTGTTCGTCCAGAGGAACGAACTGGCCCTTCATACAGGTGTACAATTGGCAACATCCATGCTATGGATAAAATGGCCGACAGGTCGGTACGATAACTTTTATCAATCGTTATCGATTATTTGGAGCCGTTCCTAACATATTCATAGAACAACATAAAATGCATACATGTTTTATATATAATCACCGGAAACTGGAGTCTGGTGGGGTGGCTACCCCCAGTTAAAGCATAATACAATATCAGTAGAGCTACTTGAAGGTTTGGTGGGGCAGTGCTGAGTTCATAAGTCGTTGTTCTCATCACGCCGCGGTGAGGCGCCACCGCATGTGTCGTTGTTCTCATTACGCCGTGGTGAGGCGCCACCGCATGTGTCGTTGTTCTCATTACGCCGTGGTGAGGCGCCACCGCATGTGTCGTTGTTCTCATTACGCCGCGGTGAGGCGCCACCGCATGTGTCGTTGTTCTCATTTGACGCCGCCGTGAGGCGCCGCCGCATTTGGTCTTCATGTGACACCAAAACACCATAGCATTTGCAATTATGTAGACTATTAAGTTTTAATATTTCAATCCATGTTGAGGAGAGGATGCATCTTCGGAACGCCATTTAGAGACGTTGGCTAATATTAGGCGTCATATGTCCCCAAGAAGATTATCTCTTTAGAATAATTGCAGTTAATATCGAAATGTGTCAGCAGCCTTTTTTTTCAAAGATGGCGGATATTTGCTAAATCATCGATTTTACTATTGAATTGCTTTCTGACATATATGACATAGTTCAATATTTACAGTCCTGCATATTGACAGATCCACATATTTAGTCTTGCATATTGACCATTTTTGTTGATCGACTGAAAAAAATGGCTTTCATGTTGACCTTTAAATATATTCATTTACACACATTAAAAATGCCCTGCATATTGGGAACGTCTATATTATCATTTTGTGCGCAAACTTTAGTAGGGATATATCGTCCAATATGGATAGTAACCAGCATTCTGATAGACTTACTTATTTTCTACTGACTATTTCATATTTATTGACCTCTTATGGCTATTACCCTATCAACTACTGTTATCCAAGAATGACAATACCATGAAGATTATCGAATACTTAATTTAATTGCAATAATTAATAAGAGTTTTTTTTCTCATTAATTAACAAATGATCTCTTTCCCCAAGTTCATTTATAAAAGACGATATATATACAGAAAATAAACAGGGGCTGAACAAATAAAATGGCAGTGTAACCTCCCTCAACAGAACCTTGCCAAAAATGAAATTTTATCGATATTTTTTTCCAGTCCCGAATGGTTATCATCCCGTACTTCAACCTTAATAAACCAAACAGGTTTATATAAGTTCCACTGTACTAGAACACATAACCGTTGACATGAGGGGCACCTCAACTCAGCCATAATGTGAGCACTAGAACTCCACAACTTTGAGTTTGTGGTAACTACACAGCCACACGTGTTTAGAAACTCCGACTTGCGCCTATATGTCGTATAGTAATGACACATTTGGATCGAGAATGTATAACGTCAGGTGGGTGCCGAGTACAAATGGTGAAACTTTAAACCAAACCATTCAAATGATCAACGCAATAATAATTAAACTCATAGGTTATATATATGGCTCGAGACATAGAGTTGTATATATACCCTGATGTCCATCATTAGGTGAGATGTGAGTGTCACACCGAGCGAACTCATGTATTGATTGACTGATTGAGGATATATATGTCACCTCTCCCGTCTTAAACAACAGCCCAGAAATGTGCGGGGTCATTTATTTACCTCTAGCACTGCTATGCTAGCCACCCTTTGACCCTTACCCTCCCCCCCCCGCCCACCCCCCCCCCCCCCCCCACCGCCCCGCCTCCTTACCGTTGTACCCCCGCTGACTACGCCACCTGCCGGCGACGAACAATGACGGACCCAGCGACCAATATGGCGACGAGAGCAGGGCCCTATGGGGAGGTCCGCGGTACATCTAGCCGTGTGCTATTCATACAAAGACTGATATCTTGGAAACAGAATACCGTACAGTGGCGTACACTACGGTACACTGGGATACACGGGCGTACACTTGGGTACACTAAGGTACACTAGCGTATATTGGCATACATTGGAGTACAGTGGGGCATACTAGAAAACACTAGCGTACAATGGCGCATACTGGAGTACACTGGCGTACAGCCAGCGTACACTGATGGTGTACATTTGGTACACTTGCGCACACTGGAGTACACTGGCGTACAGTAGCGTACACTGGTGGTGTACATTTGGTACACTGGCGTATAGTAGCGTACACTGGTGGTGTACATTTGGTACACTGGCGTACAGTAGCGTACACTGTTGGTGTACATTTGGTACACTTGCGCACACTGGGGTACACTGGGGTACAGTAGCGTACACCGGAGTACAGTGGCGTACATCGGAGTACATTGGCGTACACTGGAGTACACTAAAGTGCACTGGCGTACACCCGAGTACAGTGGCGCACACTGTGGGGGTAACAGGCGCACTGGGGTACACTAGGTGTATTAGCGTGCACTGATGTACATGACGGGCATTAGATCATAACGTACACTAGTGTACACTTGCGTAGTCCAGTGTACCATATAGTACACTTCTGATAATGCCGATTATGCAATTAGGAACGATATGAGATTGATCCAGGAAGTCAAGGTGAATTCAAGGTAAAATCACGCAGAAATGATGGTGAAATCACGCTGAAATGATGGTGAAATCACGCTGAAATGATGATGACGAATTCACGGTGTCGTCACGTTGAAGTCACGTTGATCAAGCGACGTCGAAATCATGGCAACATCTTTCCCATGGCGAAACCTCGATGGAAACCCGGTGTAATACCTCACTGTGACGTCACTGTGACGTCAGTGTGAAGCCTCCGAAGTACTGACGAGATCCTGATGACGTCACCGTCTGCCACGATGACGTCAAGGCTGAGTTGTGGTAATTATTGAGCTGTGGTTTGGCACACGCGGACAAACAAATATTCCTGTTAAGAACACCATTCCATATAGAAGCGATTTTTCTGTTTTTGATGACAACGACTCCTCCGCCATCTTTAACATAACGTTACTGCAACATTGCTTTCCGTCTTGAGCGCTTGTCAAGCAGTCACATGACAACACCGTCTCGTGACGTCAGCATAATGTCTTCTGACGTCAGAATTGCACGGTGGAATGACAAGTAAAGAGGGCATGTGCAGAGCAGAGCAAGGCCTTAATATATGCCATGGCAGGTCTCAAAGGTCATCATCCAACACCGGAAGCGACGTTAGCATAATGTCTTCGGCAGGGGTCAAAAGTCATCAGCCCACACCGGAAGTGACGTTACCTCGTACCACTGGCGTCGGCCCTGGAGTTGTGAATCCGTTCATTTTGCGAACTGAAAATGAAATGAATTGTGTCATTACTTTGTATGTGCGCAACACGAAATCCATAAAACATAATAATAACATCAATGTGTACACAACATGCAAACAGCTGCAATCAAACACATATAATATCACTATTAATAATATTATTCTATTACTATGAAACTATTATTCTATTACTATGACACTATTATTCTATTACTATGAAACTATTATTCTATTACTATAAAACTATTATTCCAATACTGTAATACTAATATTACATAATGTTAGTTTTATTATATGATATTACTATTATTATATTAAATCGCAATAATTATAATAACGATATTTATTATAACGATTATTATCATAATGGCTATTAGGGACGAGAATAATAAGAAATCACTATTGATAATTAATGGTAATAAACAACTAAAGGTGTTACCATGTACGCATTATGTCTGTGTCACCACATATTAAAACCACACAACTTCGCACCAAAATTATAAGTAGGCATAGCTTTGCATAGCAAATAATGGCACCACAAAAAGTATAGCCAATAACCACATGCAATATATGCACCATTTACAAAGTACGGATGTCAGAAACAGAAACAAAAACAAGCAGTTATATTTACCATACTATTATATTATATAGCATATTTACGTCCATTGTAACAATTGATTACTCCGGATAGGTGTGTGTGTATGTAAGCGAGTGTTTAGAGCGATAACCCTTTAGGCCATCTTGTTACTGCCGGCGGGTTAATGTTATGGTGAGCATGAGGGTGAGGGTGAGGGTGAGTGTGACTGTGAGGGTGAGGGTGAGTGTGCGGGTGAGCGTGAGCGTGAGGGTGAGGGTAAGGGTGTTTATCTGGAGGCAATATGCGAGGAAGCATTCTGGCTCAATTTAGTAATTAAGTGCATGCTTCCGTGCCTGGCCAGCTCACTTATATTGCCTTGACAACTAGCAGCTACTTATATATTTTTTAAATATATACAAGAGGTTGATGCATTGTGTGTTTTTTATGAATGTGACAATGAACTGAGAAATGGTAAATAGCCCTCTAACCCACACATTCCCTATGGAAGGAACACGGTGGACTGCGGATGGAGACTGGGTTCAAAGCTCAGCAGGGCAGCGTGCTACACTGCTTCTCATCCATCTCGAGGGCATGTACTATAGCTATAATAAAGTGTAATGGTTATAGGAGGGATTGTACTATAGCTATAATACAGTGTAATGGCTATAGGACGGATTGTACTATAGCTATAATACAGTGTAACGGCTATAGGAGAGATTGTACTATAGCTATAATACAGTGTAATGGCTATAGGAGGGGTTGTACTATAGCCATAATACAGTGTAATGGCTATAAGAGGGATTGTACTATAGCTATAATACAGTGTAATGGCTTTAAGAGAGATTGTACTATAGCTATAATACAGTGCAATATCGGAAAGAGAGGGTTTTTATAATGTGAGACGGTTACGACACCATGCATCTGGCAGATGCCGCCCGATCACCGCTTATTATCGCTCATGGCCTCTCATTATCGCTCATGGCCGCTCATTATCGCTCATGACCGCTTATGATCGCTCATGGCCGCTCAATATCGCTCATGGCCGCTCATTATCGCTCATGGCCGTTCATTATCGCTCATGGCCGCTCATGGCCGCTCATTATCGCTCATGACCGCTTATTATCGCTCATGGCCGCTCATGGCCGCTCATGGCCGTTCATTATCGCCCATGGCCCCTCGTGGTCGCACATGTCCACTCATGGCCGCAGTTGAGCTCTGTTTGTGAGTGATGTGGACACCATATGCCACAACCAGACCTGGACCTGGCATCCAGAGTATACAACAGCAGTTCCACACACGAAGGGGATCTCCAGGAATATACCTGGGTACCGCGTCGAGGATAACGATTTGACCTCTATAAATGAAGAGCTGTGACCTTTGAGCTCGAGGTGAGAGTGGCAGGTGGTATTATTCGCCTTCACTGACGCAAATGGCCTTGCCCTATCCATTTGCCCCGGGGGGGTAAAGTTGGCAGCTGGCTTACGGTTACGGTTTGGGTGGGGGGTTGCGGGGACGTTGCGGGGGGAAGGGGTAAGGTGGGGGGGGGGGGGGTGGCATGTGCAATGATCCACTGGTGAGCGCACAACGCCCCAGAGTCGATAATTGGGAAGGACCTGTTGCGATTGATGGCCGCTTGGAAAGTTTGCGCTATTAATATCCACGGAATGTGTGAAGACCACCGTCGCCTATGTAATTAACACGTTCCCATGCTGAGCCTTGAACTCGTCCTCCTGATGGCGGTTAGAGACTAACCATCCAGTCCTCAGATCGTTATAACATCCATAAAAACGGCTGAGAAATATATACTGAGAAATAAGTCGTTGCTAGGTTTCTAGGCAACATGGTTGAGTTGGCATTTGGATGATTTGTTGCCATGGTACGATCTGGTTGCTAGGGAGGGCGTCCTGCCAGGGGTGACTCGTTGGGAGCGGGGGGGGACACCTGTTGCTAGGCGGTGCTTGTTGATGAAAGCGCCTGGGGTGGAACGGGACCTTAGTATCAAATGAATGGTGATTTATGCCCGGAACTGAGGCATTGCTGTCATAGATGATTTGTTTCCAACCGAGACTTGCTACCAAGCAAGCAGATTTCGTGTGTTGTCAAGCCAGTTGTGTTAGCAACCGAGAATTGTTTTCAGGCAAGTTTTGTTACCAACCGAGAATTGTGTTCAGGCAATTTTTGTTGCCGACCATCAATGGTTGTGAAGCAAGTTTTGTTGCCAACCAAGAATTGTTGTCAAGGAAGTTTTGTTGCCAACCAAGAATTGTTGTCAAGCTAGTTTTGTTTCCAACAAACACGTGACAACAAGCAGGCCTTGTTTCCAAGCAACATTTGAGGACAAGGAAGCCTTGTTTCTAAGCAACACTTGATGACAAGAAGGCCTGGTTTCCAAGCAACATTGATGACAAGGAGGCCTCGTTTTCAACAAAAACTGGATGACAAGGAGGCCTTGTTTCCAAACGACACTTGATGACAAGGAAACCTTCTTTCCAACCAACACTTGATGACAACGAGGCCTTGTTTCCAAGTAACACTTGATGACAAGGAAACCTTCTTTCCAATCAACATTTGATGACAACGAGGCCTTGTTTCCGAGCAACACTTGATGACCAGGAGACCTTCTTTCCAACCAACACTTCAGGACAAGGAGGCCTTGTTTCCAAGCAACACTTGAGGACAAGGAGACCTTGTTTAGACGAAAAACTGTCAAAACGTGGCGTTTCTTGCGCAAGGGGATTTGTTTCAACATATCTTCATTCAGTTGTGGGATTTTTTGATGCGGAGAAACTTTCTGAACTGTCGGGAAAGACAGTTGGGACAGGTGTTCAGGGGCGGGGCCCTTGTCGTACGGGAAACTGTTGGCGCCAACAGAGAAACCTGTTGCCGAGAGGCACGAGCCGTTCATGGTTGAATATCCACCTTCCACCCATCACCGCCCACACCGTTGAAGGGCCCCGCCATATCGTTGATGGACTGCGGCGAGACCCGGATGTAGCTGTACTGGGACGTGTAAATGGTGCCCGAGGCTCTCGCCAGACGGCGTGTTGAAAGCGGTGTAATGAAGAGGGTACTCAAGGCAGATTAGGTCTGGATCGACTGTTAGACAGGCACCATAACGCACTCAAACTGGTGGGGGATATATCAGTAAAGCTGCCGGCGATGACGTCATAGCCCGACACACGGATGGTATAATTACGCCAGAAAACGCGGTGGTTTAATGTCACCTCAACTCAATTAAAACGGCACTCTGCAACGTACCAAGGTTTTAGCGTGTGCCGTGTACATCGCCAGAGCATCGGGCACGAGCATCAAGAGAAACCACACTGCCATCATCTCGGGGCTTTTGAAAAGGACCGAACTTAAAGTAGGCGCTATTTTGGAAAGGACTCCTATGGGTTAAGAATGTCGGTTGTAGAGGGGGTCAGCTTCCACCATATCAATTGTCCACTTGTCAATTGTCAATATTTTAGACAAAAAACACTCGAAAGGTGTTGATTTTGCTGTTTCGAATCAACTCAACTAACGCCTTGTGTATTCTGAACAACGAATCAACAATTCACCGTGTCTTCTCGTTACCCGAAATGCAATGTGTAATAAAGCAAAATCAAGTTGTATACATATACCATAACATACAAGTCTGAGCTTGAGAGTGGTGACGTCATGGATATTGTGTTAGTGATACGTTAAATCATGTACACCATTGTTAATAAAAGATACAATGCACATTGTGCACAAACCGTTTACAGAAAACATTCAGACGTTGTTTTAATAATACACAGGGTTAATTATAGCGAGTAAGTTATTCACCTGTTGGTCATCTATCAGACCAAACCATGGTGGATGGTGATATGGAGATAGAGTGGGGGGGGGGGTGAGGGGGGGGGGGGTGAGGAGAAAAGGAGTCACTCCACAATGTAACTATGGCAACACGGCGTTACTCGTCTTCACCACTTACACAAGTAATCAACATTTGACTAGAAGGAAACCATTATTATGTAAAATAACAATCATCGCAAGGTTATTGTGTTACAATGGAGCGCACAGCAGCTATCGGGTTATCAGGGGGGACGGGGGTGCTGGCAAGATGGCAGGAGGGGAGCGGGGTATCTCCGGAGCGGACAAAGGTTCCAACATTCCCACACACACAAAACACGCAAAAACGACGCGTTACCAAGGTTACCACTGACCCGGCCTAGTTATAAAAAGGAATCACATCCCGAGCCCCTCGGTCGTCCCGTCATGCCCCGCGGTCGCCCCGTCACGCCCCGCGGTCGCCCCGTCACGCCCCGCGCGGACCGGCTCCGCCTCGCTACTGTTTCCGAGGGGCCGGAAGTGGGCGTCCGAGGTGGGACTCACTTCCGGTAGGGAGGATGTGGAGTTGGAAGGGGAATCCAGACCGCGTCCTGGAGTCGGACTTGTGGGAGCTTCGGAATCTGGATTGAGACATCCGCGATGGCAGATTAACAGAAAGGACATGTGTATGTGACGTAATGGGCGTCCGACATGCTTGTTGTATCTGTTGTAAACAATCCCATATTGTGGTCCACGTTGTGGCAGTGAGGGGTGTCGTTACCCCCCCCCCCCCCACCCCCTCACACCCCACACACCCCGGTAATCACCCAACGCCAATCGATCCCCACTCATACCCCACCCCACCCCATGCCATGCCATCCCATTCCCATCTCTTTCCCATCCCATTCCCATCCCATTCCCATCCCATTCCCATCCCATCCCATCCCATTCCCATCCCATCCCCACACGAAAAAGTAGTCACAAACCAGTCAAAAACAGGAACAAGGCCGTCTGTTGATTTAATACAAAGTGCCATAAATAGAATGATGATGTGACCAATGCCTTTAATGGTCTGACCAATGCCTTTAATGGTCTCACCAATGCCTTTAGTGGTCTCACCAATGCCTTTAGTGGTCTCATCAATGCCTTTACTGGTCTCACCAATGCCTTTACTGGTCTCACCAATGCTTGTAATGGTCTCACCACTGCCTTTAATGGTCTCACCAATGCTTGTAATGGTCTCACCAATGCTTGTTATGGTCTCACCACTGCCTTTAATGGTCTCACCACTGCCTTTAATGGTCTCACCAATGCTTGTAATGGTCTCACCAATGCTTGTAATGGTCTCACCAATGCTTGTAATGATCTCACCAATGCTTGTAATGGTCTCACCAATGCTTGTTATGATCTCACCAATGCTTGTAATGGTCTCACCAATGCTTGTAATGGTCTCACAAATGCTTGTAATGGTCTCACCAATGCTTGTAATGGTCTCACCAATGCTTGTAATGGTCTCACCACTGCCTTTAATGGTCTCACCAATGCTTGTAATGGTCTCACCAATGCTTGTAATGGTCTCACCACTGCCTTTAATGGTCTCACCAATGCTTGTAATGGTCTCACCAATGCTTGTAATGGTCTCACCAATGCTTGTAATGGTCTCACCAATGCTTGTAATGGTCTTACCAATGCTTGTAATGGTCTCACCAATGCTTGTAATGGTCTCACCAATGCTTGTAATGATCTCACCAATGCTTGTAATGATCTCACCAATGCTTGTAATGGTCACAATGCTTGTAATGGTCTCACCAATGCTTGTAATGGTCACAATGCTTGTAATGGTCACAATGCTTGTAATGGTCTCACCACTGCTTGTAATGGTCTCACCAATGCTTGTAATGGTCTCACCAATGCTTGTAATGGTCTCACCAATGCTTGTAATGGTCACAATGCTTGTAATGGTCTCACCACTGCTTGTAATGGTCTCACCAATGCTTGTAATGGTCTCACCAATGCTTGTAATGGTCTCACCAATGCTTGTAATGGTCACAATGCTTGTAATGGTCTCACCACTGCTTGTAATGGTCTCACCAATGCTTGTAATGGTCTCACCAATGCTTGTAATGGTCTCACCAATGCTTGTAATGGTCTCACCAATGCTTGTAATGGTCTCACCACTGCCTTTAATGGTCTCACCAATGCTTGTAATGGTCTCACCAATGCTTGTAATGGTCTCACCACTGCCTTTAATGGTCTGACCAATGCTTGTAATGGTCTCACCAATGCTTGTAATGGTCTCACCAATGCTTGTAATGGTCTCACCAATGCTTGTAATGGTCTCACCAATGCTTGTAATGGTCTCACCAATGCTTGTAATGATCTCACCAATGCTTGTAATGACCTCACCAATGCTTGTAATGGTCACAATGCTTGTAATGGTCTCACCAATGCTTGTAATGGTCACAATGCTTGTAATGGTCTCACCAATGCTTGTAATGGTCTCACCAATGCTTGTAATGGTCTCACCAATGCTTGTAATGGTCTCACCAATGCTTGTAATGGTCACAATGCTTGTAATTGTCTCACCAATGCTTGTAATGGTCACAATGCTTGTAATGGTCTCACCAATGCTTGTAATGGTCGGATCAATGCCTAAAATGACCTAAATAACACGACAAACGGTCTGACAATAAATCTGACTGTTTAAAGGCCTAATTAATCCGTTTAATGGCGTCACTAAGATGTTTGTTGACACCGTTTGTCTTCAGACCAGTGTGACCCGGCTTGGATCTTCGGTCATGTATCTCCATTTAACACAGTTACTGTGAAGTAAAAATCCGTCCACCTGTCTATCGAGCGTTTGGCAGTCCTGGGTGTAGCTAGACCCTAGTACAGTCCTTTATAAACTCAGCAAACCCACATTCTGGCATAGATTCATACCTGGAATTGTGTTTCCACAATTTACAAAGGGTTCTGAAAAACGGTTATACAGCACAAAACATACTGCAACCCTTGTATGGCGTTAATACGGTAAAACACCCTTAAACCGAGCCAATATCAGACATTTTGCAGTTCCCAGTTTCATTTTAGCGCACTGTCTTAAGCGCGCGCGGTTTACAGAGGTTCTACTATACCTGTTTTAGTACTTAGCTCATACATATTCATGCGAACATGGGTTAATCCCTTGGCTTTGATGAATCATGCCATGTCAATACGTGGTATTGATAAAGCACTCTCTCGCTCCGTCCTTGTGTCTGGATAATGAGACCAGGCTTTGATCTGGTATGGTGTAACCCAGGTGTCTTATAGGCGGATGACCCCACCCCACCACCCCACCATCCCACACACCGCCTCCCACTGCCCCAGCCTCTGACCACAACAAAATCCAAACTCAATACAGAAAATGGCGGATCCTCTGATCACAAAATCTATAATTCAAACCTTTACTTCAATACTATAGTGGCGGTTCCAGCGGGTGGCCCTCTAAGCTTCATCAGATTCACCTATTAAACTGAGCCTCACCACGTCGAAATTTTAAAGATCCACAGCCCTTATTTTATAGAGGGGTCATACCCATCCCCATCCCCATCCACCCTAAAATAAAATCCTGGTTCGGCCCCCCTGATTTCCTAGGTTAGCGCCATACCTGCCCCCTAGCCTCATGTTTTCATCAATCATTCTATCTTACACCGCACCCTATAATGGCCAAATCATCATCTGCAAAACCACTGCTCGACTTTCATGTCGAAATCCGGACTGGATCACTCGGTGCATCGTTAGAAAACCGCGCCCAGTTTCCGTCAAATCTCGCTGACTAATCCACGACCCCCACGTGACCCACAACGCCACAGACGGCTAGACCTAAAGCCTCGCCCTCCTCCTTCCCGCGTCTCTACACCTCACCAAGGTGGCTGACTGGCCAAAATTATGCCGTACCCTCACCCCCACCCTCCCCACCACCCCCCACCGTACACAAGCCGCCCCGTCCCCGTGGCACACCTCACTCATCATATCGGCACTTCCCCCGCGTCAGGCGCCTCCGTTGACTTTGACCTTGACCTTGACCGTGACCTTCGGCAGACCGACGTAACCGGAAGACCAGCGCCAACTTTTCCGACCGACCTACGATCCATGTCAATTTCGATTTCGCCCAATCGAAAAAGCTGGCTGGCTGGCTGGCTGGCACCAAACATCAGCTCCATCTCACTCAACTATCACAACTACACCTCCCCCCCCCCCCCCAGCCCCCTTATCGAACCACCACCATTCTTCATCCTCCACGACCTACCCCCTCCCCCCTCCCCCCTCCCCAGGGATCTTAGACATTGGTGTTGATGCTGCAGGGTGCGCCCGACTGCCGGACAGCGGCATGGCTGGACCAGTCCACCCCCATGCAGCCCCCCCCCCCTGTCTCTATCCACCTCACCCACCGACAGACTGTCCCGCCTCAACCCCCCACCCCATACCTCTCCATCTCTCCGCCACCGACCACAACTCCAAACCCCAGTGGCTCATCAAAATGGTACCCGACACGCCCTCTGCCACCCATACCCCCACACTCCATCCCCATCTCCCACGCCATGCATCCCACTCCCCCACCGCCACCCGCACACTCCTTATCACACCCCACCCGACACTTCTCCCCCCCCCCTATTCACCCCCCACCCCTGCCCCACCCATCGAGCGCTCACCCCTCCTTAACCGCCAAAGGACAACATCTATCAGGTACCAGCGCTCGACTGGTTTCCTGCCTCTCCTTCCAATTATCGACTCGTCAACGTCAGACTGGTTCCCTGCTCCCAATTACCACCTTCTTTCGGTCGGCGCACCCAGCAATCTCAGATCGTCATTGTCAGATGCATTTTGCGCCATCAAGCTTCCCCGCAGCGGCCGCGTGGTGGCGCTAGAGGTCA
The DNA here is from genome assembly GCA_964019135.1 of Arenicola marina. Classification (NCBI taxonomy): domain Eukaryota; kingdom Metazoa; phylum Annelida; class Polychaeta; family Arenicolidae; genus Arenicola; species Arenicola marina. Next base: position 1,231,482 of record OZ025263.1, on the reverse strand, counting down.
CCTTATCACATCTCGCAGGCGTCTCGGCAAAGGTTCTTTAATCTCGCTCCTCTCGCTAACACGCCAGATCCCGGTACTAGGAGCTCCAACATTGGCCCTTCCAAATCTCCCGATATCACTCCACGGCCACTCACTACTTTAATGGCCCAGTTTTAGCAAAAGTACCGAAAAGACTCGGGGTGCCGAGCACAATACAGGGGTCGAGAGGCGAGGAGGTTGAGAGAGAGAGAGCAACAAATCCCTGTTATCGCCCGCACGCGATTAGAGAGGCAAATTGGTCTGAGTCCTTCCGACGAGAAAGTAGTCCGTTATTCATGGCGGTTAAATGTCTCTGATATTTACACATATTAATAGCCTTACTTGAGACTACCGCCGGATACCGCGATGCATTTCGGGGCATCGATGCACGCAGTTTTCATATCTCGGCATGGGGGGGTGGGGCGGGGGGCGGGGAATAGAGATTGTGGATGAAGGCTGGGATTAAAGGCTGGGATTAAAGACTGGGATTGGAGACATGGATTAAAGACTGGGATTACAGACTGAGACCAAAGGCTGAGATTGGAGGCGATGAAAAACTGATGATGGAAGATGAGGCCGAAGATGATGATGGGCTAATAGTCCAGAAAACATGATGAAATATGAATATAGAAGAAGATGGGGCAAGATAGAGGACAAAGAATGATGATGGAAAATGAGGATAGAGGATCATGATGGGGAGATGGTTGAGGAATGAAAAATTACGATGAAAGTCGAATAGAGAAGGTGATGATGGGGTCCCGGTAAAAGAAAAGGAATGATGATCATAGGGTGAGCGTATAGGGCAACGAATGATAACGGAAAACGAGGATAGAGAATGATGATGGGGAGATGATGAAGGTAACAGGATGATGATGGCGAGGTGATTGGAGGAAAGAGCATGATGGTGGGGAGATGATGAAGGTAACAGGATGATGATGGCGAGGTGATTGGAGGAAAGAGCATGATGGTGGGGAGATGATGAAGGTAACAGGATGATGATGGCGAGGTGATTGGAGGTAACAGGATGATGATGGCGAGGTGATTGGAGGTAACAGGATGATGATGGCGAGGTGATTGGAGGTAACAGGATGATGATGGCGAGGTGATTGGAGGTAACAGGATGATGATGGCGAGGTGATTGGAGGTAACAGGATGATGATGGCGAGGTGATTGGAGGAAAGAGCATGATGGTGGGGAGATGATGAAGGTAACAGGATGATGATGGCGAGGTGATTGGAGGAAAGAGCATGATGGTAGGGAGATGATGAAGGTAACAGGATGATGATGGCGAGGTGATTGGAGGAAAGAGCATGATGGTGGGGAGATGATGAAGGTAACAGGATGATGATGGCGAGGTGATTGGAGGAAAGAGCATGATGGTAGGGAGATGATGAAGGTAACAGGATGATGATGGCGAGGTGATTGGAGGAAAGAGCATGATGATGGGGAGATGATGAAGGTAACAGGATGATGATGGCGAGGTGATTGGAGGAAAGAGCATGATGGTGGGGAGATGATGAAGGTAACAGGATGATGATGGCGAGGTGATTGGAGGAAAGAGCATGATGATGGGGAGATGATGAAGGTAACAGGATGATGATGGCGAGGTGATTGGAGGTAACAGCATGATGATGGCGAGGTGATTGGAGGTAACAGGATGATGATGGCGAGGTGATTGGAGGTAACAGGATGATGATGGCGAGGTGATTGGAGGTAACAGGATGATGATGGCGAGGTGATTGGAGGTAACAGGATGATGATGGCGAGGTGATTGGAGGTAACAGGATGATGATGGCGAGGTGATTGGAGGTAACAGGATGATGATGGCGAGGTGATTGGAGGAAAGAGCATGATGGTGGGGAGATGATGAAGGTAACAGGATGATGATGGCGAGGTGATTGGAGGAAAGAGCATGATGGTAGGGAGATGATGAAGGTAACAGGATGATGATGGCGAGGTGATTGGAGGAAAGAGCATGATGATGGGGAGATGATGAAAGTAACAGGATGATGATGGCGAGGTGATTGGAGGTAACAGGATGATGATGGCGAGGTGATTGGAGGAAAGAGCATGATGGTGAGGAGATGATGAAGGTAACAGGATGATGATGGCGAGGTGATTGGAGGAAAGAGCATGATGGTGGGGAGATGATGAAGGTAACAGGATGATGATGGCGAGGTGATTGGAGGTAACAGGATGATGATGGCGAGGTGATTGGAGGAAAGAGCATGATGGTGAGGAGATGATGAAGGTAACAGGATGATGATGGCGAGGTGATTGGAGGAAAGAGCATGATGGTGGGGAGATGATGAAGGTAACAGGATGATGATGGCGATGGTGAGGTATGAGTTCAAAAATAAGGTCCGATGTACAAGTCGCGACATCAAGTGCGAGGGTCAAGGCCGTCCAATGTCACGGTCAAGGCCGTCCAATGTACACGTCAAGGTCATCTAATCTACAGGTCAAGGCCATCCGATGTTCAGGTCAACGCCAAACCCGATGGCAAGGTCAGCGTACAGCGAACAGAATGATGATAACATCTATTGTGAATATCTTGTCAAATATATGTATTGAAATGAATTTATATCATTGAAATGAATATCCACCGAGTACATACAGCAGTTTGATAACCAGCGACTGGAGGTAGGACACCTTACCCCAAGTGCCACTCTAACCCCTGCCTATATAGCCGCTGTCAGATTCCTAACCCTGCCTGTCGGTAACTAAGTCATACCATTCGTTTTACTTCAACGTTAAACAGTTGTTTTTTTCTTCCCTGACTATCACTGAGCGTCTGTGAGACGGGTTCAAAGGCAGACTCGCAAGATGCCTATCGAATGTCCATGAAAACACCGCTAATGCCTTGGTTCTGTATACTGCGGTGTATGTACACTAAACACGACAGGGGTGAAATCTAGGAAGAGAGATCGCCACTTAAGCTCCTTGTATATTCTTCGCGTGTCTATGACAACAACAATTTTGCGCCGAGGCTTGTTTCACAAGAACCCGGATGTGTTTACAAATACCGGATGTGAGATACCTGCCACGTGATGTCGAGGGGGTCCCTCTCCTAGGTCCTTCAGGGACTCAGGGGTCATTGGGTGGTGTATGTAGGAAGCTTTGATTGGCTGTAGGGCAGTGTGATTCACACATTAATGTAGGAAAGCAGGGGCGGACCCCCGTAAAAGTCGGGTTCAGCCCCCCCCCTTTACAAATTCCTAGATCCGCCCTGGAAAGCTTCCTCAGAAATATCGATTGGCTGAGTGGTCGAGTTACCACGAAAAGGCGAGGGATTGTTTCAGCATAGCTCACGTATGACATACGCCCAGCGTTTACTGCATATAATAGGTTAATTCGTGGCACACAGAAGCTGGATTGGGCTGATTCTGTAAGCCACCCTATTGACTAGCGCGTTCGATAAAAAGTGTTTGCTGTTTAATGATGTAAAGTTCTCCTTATGAATAAAAATACCATCACCCTTGCAATAATATGCAAAACAGCACTGCTGAAATACTGCTTCGCAGACAAAAAGCGGTAGTCAGAAGTGCAACTGTCTGAATGAATTGCATTGTCAGCCATCTTGGTTTGCATTACCGATCGTACTTAACAAATGAATCAGCCTCCGCCGCTAGGGGGAGTGCTGAGCGGCGAGCACATCAAGAGCATTAAATCTAATTCTCCCATCTCACGGTTTTGAGGCAGACTGTGACATCACTGTGTCTGTCTGGATCTCACTTGAGTGACGGGTAGTGTGAAAGCCAGGAGGAGCTGCCTGCCGAGCTGCCAGCGGATCATCCTGTCCGAAGCCCATGGTGTCTTAACTGACCTCATTGAGTCGGCTTGGGAACTGCTGCTAATAGTAAAACGTGTCCCATTCCCACGCAGGACTGGATCCCAGGAGTTGCAGGTCACACTTCATCCGCACCACAGATTGTCTTCTATTTTTAATGGTGTACTCCACTAATTTTCTTTTCACATCTGCCGCCATCGCCTCGAGGGAAAAGTTGGGGCTTTTATACTCCATTTACTGTCTCGGCATGGTGGGTTGGTCGTCACATTCCACTGTAGACCTGCCCAACGAAGCCACGCAACCCATGGTCCGTCCTGGCCGGCTTTATCGCTCATAAATACCTCCATAAACCTCAATAAAATTCTCAATAAAAGAGGTAAAGATGAGTTAAGTTTGAAGGAAAACGTACAGAATCAAAGGCCAACGCGTGTCTCGCCAGCCGCATACTACGAAACGGAATCACGAGAACTTGGAGCATCCAAGACTCCTGGTCCTCTCGTGAGATGGAAACGAGATTTCAACATCCCTTTCTGGTTTTCATTCTTTACGTTACACGTCCACTGTGTGGTTTTCTGTGGGACTCCTCCCGGGATACGCAGTCCAAGCAAGAGGTTCGATTCATTATAACACCGGACATCGTGTCACGAGCAACAAATGAGCAATTCCAAATGAGTATCACGTGTCCCTCTGACGTCACGCAAGCAATTTATTCTGGTGGGGAAGCTAATCTCCATGCTGTATCCCTGATCGGAATTAAGCATTGGTTGTATATTCAGGACGCTTTAACCAATTCTGGTCATATCACGTCAATGGGAGAAGGGGGGAAGAGCGGAGCCATGTCCCCGGGGTAACCCCCTGCAAAGAAGGATCTTTATCATGCGACCCCACAAATATGACCACAGCGGGGCACGAACCACCGACCCACGTGCCATTAAGCCCTAAGGTGGCCAGAGCACTCATGGTGAGCGCCATAAGCCACTGATCTATCGTGCGGCCCCCTCGGGATTAATAACAAGTCCCACATTTATTTATACATATACATTTCCCGCCAATTTCACCAATTTTTAAGAGTGTGCTGACGTAAATTAAGAGCATTTAACAGCAGAAAAACTTTTTTTTTATGTGGTAATTATGGCCATTTTTGCTTTGCTTGACAGCTGATCGTAAGGCAGACGCTATGTGTCCTACGTCACAGATTTATGGGTAATTATTTCGGCTAGAGCGCAGTTTTAGTCAGGTTTTATTGGTGATAATGGGTTCTAGATAATGTCGTTAAACGCTGCACTAATCATGTCATAAAATGTTAGATATCACTAATTTAGTATCACTAATTTTAAAATAATCATCATGATTGCCGCCAGTCCAACACATCATAAATACTCCATGAACTTACTGACACAAAGAATCATCAATACTCCATGAACTTACTGACACAAAGAATCATCAATACTCCATGAACTTACTGACACAAAGAATCATCAATACTCCATGAACTTACTGACACAAAGAATCATCAATACTCCATGAACTTACTGACACAAAGAATCATCAATACTCCATGAACTTACTGACACAAAGAATCATCAATACTCCATGAACTTACTGACACAAAGAATCATCAATACTCCATGAACTTACTGACACAAAGAATCATCAATACTCCATGAACTTACTGACACAAAGAATCATCAATACTCCATGAACTTACTGACACAAAGAATCATCAATACTCCATGAACTTACTGACACAAAGAATCATCAATACTCCATGAACGTACGCAAAAAAAGAGTAAAAAATTCTCCATGATTTCACTGAAACAAAGAGTGAAAAATACCCTATGAAGTTACCGATAAAAAGTCTAGTCGCCATATGAATAAACCCTCGACGTCACGCCGGGGTGGGTGGGGTCAAGCTTAGGGCGCCAAGCTATGACCCCGACGGTAGCTCCCTGCTCTTTTTGATTGTATAATCAGGACGCTTTAACCATTTTTGGTCATATCGCGTCAATCGGCAGTAACCCCTTACTCTTTGCAAAGAAGGACATGGGGTCTTTTTCCTCGACCATACAGACATGGCCACAGCGGGGCTCGAACCACTGATCCACGTGCCGTTAGGCTCTCAGGTGTTCAGAGCACCCAAGGCGAGCGCTTCAACCCACTGAGCTACCGGTCCGGCACCCATGGCCTTTCTGAAGCGGGACATGAAATCTTTATCTCGCACGAACATGGAAATTCGCGCCACGGTGGGGGTGTGAACCAATGATTTTTCTGGCACGATGGCTTCACTCACTGACTCGACAATGCCGAGCACGCTAACCACTAGACAATTCGGGTGGTCCTATTTGCTGTTAAGATGCCAGAGAAGGAATGTAGAGATTGCTGGACCACGTCATGCTGAGAGAAACTTACATTTGCTTTCAATCGTTTGAGAACAACAGTGCTATGTTTGCAAGGCACCAACAAAAATGCCTAGACACTGTCACTGATTGACTAAAAATTGAATGGGGATGAAGAAGGCGGGTGGAGGAGGGGGGGGGGGGGGTTGATGCGTGGCCATCGTCTATAGCGCATTTCCCGCCTCTGCATCTGCGCTAACTGGTAGAACGCAATGCGCAGTTTACATGTGTTTATTTATACAACTTGTTTTACATTTGTATTAACACAGTCGTTTTATGCTTTGTTTTGCCATTTTGTCGTCCTTTGCTTTGCTTTAGCTCAAAATGGTAGAATTAAATGAGCAGTTTGGATTCAATTGTTTGTGCAGATGCTATACGCTAGAACTAACACCTTAAGTTTGTCTTCGTTTTCTTTAGTTGGCACATCTATTTATTGACACTTGTTTGGCAGTACGGACCTACTTTTAATGTGCATTTTAAAACGCGGACGAGCCTTGGTGACGTCCCAGAATTCAATGCAATCACCACTAATGCTCCGTTGCAGTAAGTCGACTGTTGTGACAACTGCGAACCAGGCGGTGAGTGTGCCAGAGAGACAGCTATATTCGAGGGGTTACTGCGCCGCAGGCGATCAAACAAAGTCCAGGCCAAGAGACCACCCGGTACAGGGGAGTATTGCCCCAAGTGCAATGAGACGGCTGTAATTCCCCAACTGGGAGAAATGCGTATTACTTCCAGCCCGGAGCCAGAGAAAACCCGGGCAAAATCTACCCATTATTCTCCAATTACTGGCCACTGAAAAGTTATGGTATAAGAGGGATGCGTCTGTGGCGTGTTATGCTAGGTTAGGCGATTTCTTCGGCAGTTCGGGGAAAGGGGCTCCACTTGGCACTTGACTGCAGAGGGCCAACACATCATCATTTTTCCTCATCTCAGCACGGCAATAGCTCAACATTAAAGCGAAGGGTGGCTGATCTTTTTGTCGCTTGTCCCGTACGTCATGTCATGCAATGAATAATTTTCCTGAGGGATCTGGAATGGGGGGGGGGGGGGCGGAGGGGTCCAGCGACCGGTGTCGCTTTTTCCAAATTTTCAATGTCGATTTTTTAAAATTCTCCGCGTCGAATGTTGTTTTTTCAAAATTCTCAGTGTCGAATGTCGTTTGTTCAAAATATTCTCAATGTCGAATGTCGACTTTTTACGACGTTCCGTGTCGCTATTTAGTTAAGTTCAGTGTCACTTTTTTTCTAAAATGCCACAATCTGTGACTATGTCGCTTTTTCAAATCCCCAGTGTCGAAATTTAGGGGTCAATGTCGAATATCGAATTTTAAAATATGCCTGTGTCGCGTGTCGCCATTTATCCCTTCCAGACCTATATCCTATTCTACATAAAAAATATATTAGCTTTATGCCACCTTGGCGTAGAACCAGCTACAGCAGATCACGAAACTGTTGGGATAAAAAACATGTGCGGCAGATGAAGGAATCTCCGGCATGATCAAGGATTAAAGCAGTTGGTTCATTGGTCTGGAACCCCAGCAGACACCAGCATCTACAGTGGCACCCTCTGGTGGGACGCCTCGTTCCTATCCTGGCGGCTTTATGGGCTTGATAATGTCTGTCATGTCTGGGGGTTATGAGAACACGCAAGCTGATCGTATGGCTTGATGGTATCAGAAAGACTAGCTGCAGATCACTTATCTAGTGTTATTATTCCAGAGCACAGCCATTTCCTCGCCGGGGGGTTTGAGGGTGGCGGCGGTGTGTGTAGGCGGGGGTGAGGGAGGGGATCAAGAAGGGTGAGAGGGGTGCCGGATGGGGTGAGGGCGGATAGGGTTGGGTGGAGGGGGGAGGGGGGTAGGTGGAACCTGTGCGGACGACTCTAGGGTGTGTCGGAGTTTAGATTGCCCCCGAAAAACGATAACCTCCCCCACTTCCCATCCCATACCCCCACCACCCCCGGGCAGCGAACATGTGACGCTCATCGAACCCTAGGGGCTACCCTGCCCCCCCCCCCCCCACCCCCACGCCCCTCCTATGGTGATAGGGGAAGGGGCCGTGGGGTCGTGAGTCGCCTTTGTACCCACATTTTTTAGTTGTTAATTTGTTCTGGGTGACGGGTCGACCGGGCGGCACCACCCCCCCTCCACCCCCCACCCCCACCTCACCCTCCTCCTCTCCCAGTCACCCCTCCACCCCCACCTCACCCTCCTCCTCTCCCAGTCACCCCTCCACCCCCACCCATCCACTCCACCACGGCGCCAGTGCACACCTGCTGTAGCTTCGAGCTTCAATTCCATCACGGGAAGAGAAGACAAGTAAACATTGTTTTTAATTCACACAAACCAAACGAGCCGGAGGTTGGGTAAATGTGGCTGGGTCCGTGTCTCACAATGGTTGCCCTGATGGTTTGGTCCCTGTCTCGAAAGAGCTGCTTTGGTGCCTGGTTCCTTCACAATGGTTGTTTTGTTGGTTAGCCCCGCTGGTTTTGGGAGCTGGTTCCTTTCCTCACAATGACAATCTGGGTGGTTGGCTCCTTGCTTCACAATGGCTGCCTTTGTGACAGGTTCCTTGCTTCACAGTCGCTGCATTTGTGGTTGGTTCCTTGGTTCACAATGGCTGCCTTCCTGACTCGTTCCTTGCTTCACAATGGTTGCTGTTGTGGCTGGTTTCTTGCTTTACAATGGCAGCCTTTGTGGCTGGTTCCTTGCTTCACAATGGCTGTCTTATTGGCTGGTTCCTTGTTTCACAACGGTTGCCTTTGTGGCTGGTTCCTTGCTTTACAATGGCAGCCTTTTAGGTTGGTTTCTTGCTTTACAATGGCTGCCTTTGTGGCTGGTTCCTTGCTTCACATGGTTGCCTTTGTGGTTAGTTCCTTGCTTCACAATGGCTGCCTTTGTGGCTGGTTCCTTTCTTCACAATGGCTGCCTTTGTGGCTGGTTTCTTGCTTCACAATGGCTGCCTTTGTTGCTGGTTCTCGGCTGCAGAACGGTTGCTTGTGGCTGGTTCCTTGCTTTTATAATGGCGGCCTTTGAGGCTGGTTCCTTGCTTCACAATGGCGCCTTGCGGCTGGTTCCTTACTTCACAATGGCTGCCTTTATGGCCGTTTTCTTGCTTCACAATGGTTGCTTTGTGGCTGGTTCCTTGCTTCACAATGGATGCCTTTGTGGCCGGTTCCTTGCCTCACAATGATTGGCCTGGTGAATGGGTCTCTGTCTCACAATGACTTGCATTTGTGGCTGGTTCCTTGTCTCCCAATGACTCCCTGGGTGGCTGGGTCCTTGCTGTATGATTGATAGCTCACACGGTACTCGTGAGTGCTACCGGAAAGCGACTCAGTCTTCAAGCCGTTGTTGGGTTTAGTCACACCGCCTGTTTTTTTTTATCCCGCTTATGTCTTTGTGAACATCCGTACCCTTCCACTAATGAATTACCCCCTTAAACTAAGGTACAATCATCCGAGTGTTTTTTATCAAAGGACTGTGCATTTCGAACAGTTCCTCCATACTTTACGGTCTAACATAAAGGAGAGGGAAAAACGGACGTTGGACGTAATTGGCGGTGGGCGGGGTAGCTGGTGGGGCTCGGGTGGGTTGAGGTTATGAGAGGGATATAGGGTGGTGGTGGGGGGTATGAGAGGGAGATTGGGTGGGGTTGGGGGGTATGAGAGGGAGATTGGGTGGGGGGGGGTATGCGAGGGAGATTGGGTGGGGGGGGGGGGGGTATGAGAGGGAGATTGGGTGGGGTTTGGGGGTATGAGAGAGAGATTGGTTGGGTGGGGGGTATGAGAGGGAGATTGGGTGGGGTTGGGGGGTATGAGAGAGAGATTGGTTGGGTGGGGGTATGAGAGAGAGATTGGTTGGGTGGGGGGGTATGAGAGGAAGATTGGTTGGGGGGGGGTATGAGAGGAAGATTGGGTGGGGGGTGGTATGAGAGGAAGATTGGGTGGGGGGGGTATGAGAGAGAGATTGGTTGGGTGGGGGGTATGAGAGGGAGATTGGTTGGGTGGGGGGTATGAGAGGGAGATTGGGTGGGCGTGTGGGGTATAAGAGGGCGATTGGGTGGGCGTGTTGGGTATAAGAGGGCGATTTGGTGGGCGTGGGGGGTATGAGAGGGAGATTCGGTGAGGGTGGGGGGCCTTGGCAGTGGCTAACTACACTCATTAATCTCCCTCTAGCCTTTACACAACATGGGTAAGTTTTCGGGATTTCAGTGCACGCAGGAATCCCCCTGGCTAGGGAGTTTCTGGAAAAGACTGGAACGTTCCAAGCCCCGCTTGGGGGCGTTTGGCCAGGCTAGACGTGGTATTATAGTCAGAGCTTTCCCTAATTCATCGAGTCATTGATTTGGGTATTGGTGTTTGATCGATAACGTCTGATCGGCCAGACTTCGTCGTCGGGGAGGTCTCACTGGTCAGACCCCGTCAGCCAGACCTCGTCAGCCAGACCTCGTCAGCCAGGACTCGTTGGTTAGACCTCGTCAGCCAGACCTCGTCAGTCAGGCCTCGTTGGTTATACCTCGTCAGCCAGGCCTCGTTGGTTAGACCTCGTCAGCCAGACCTCGTCAGCCAGACCTCGTCAGCCAGACCTCGTCAGTCAGACCTCGTTGGTTAGACCTCGTCAGCCAGACCTCGTCAGCCAGACCTCATTAGACAGACCTCGTTGGTTAGACCTCGTCAACCCACCTCAGCCAGACCTCGTTGGTTAGACCTCGTCAGCCAGACCTCGTCAGTCAGGCCTCGTTGGTTAGACCTCGTCAGCCAGACCTCACCCGTTAGGCCTCGTTGGTTAGACCTCGTCAGTCAGACCTCGTTGGGTAGACCTCGTCAGCCAGACCTCGTCAGCCAGGCCTCGTTGGTTAGACCTCGTTGGTTAGACCTCGTTGGTTAGACCTCGTCAGCCAAACCTCGTCAGCCAGACCTCGTTGGTTAGACCTCGTCAGTCAGACCTCGTTGGGTAGACCTCGTCACCCAGACCTCGTCAGCCAGGCCTCGTTGGTTAGACCTCGTCAGTTAGACCTCGTTGGTTAGACCTCGTCAGCCAAACCTCGTCAGCCAGACCTCGTTGGTTAGACCTCATCAGCCAGACCTCGTCAGCCAAACCTCGTCAGCCAGACCTCGTTGGTTAGACCTCGTCAGCCAGACCTCGTTGGTTAGACCTCGTCAGCCAGACCTCGTCAGCCAAACCTCGTCAGCCAGGCCTCGTTGGTTAGACCTCGTCAGCCAGACCTCGTTGGTTAGACCTCGTCAGCCAGACCTCGTCAGCCAAACCTCGTCAGCCAGACCTCGTTGGTCAGACCTCGTCAGTCAGACGTCGTGGGTTAGACCTCGTCAGCCAGACCTCGTCAGCCAAACCTCGTCAGCCAGACCTCGTTGGTCAGACCTCGTCAGTCAGATGTCGTGGGTTAGACCTCGTCAGCGAGACCTCGTCAGCCAAACCTCGTCAGCCAGACCTCGTTGGTTAGACCTCGTCAGCCAGACCTCGTTGGTTAGACCTCGTCAGCCAGACCTCGTCAGCCAAACCTCGTCAGCCAGACCTCGTTGGTCAGACCTCGTCAGTCAGACGTCGTGGGTTAGACCTCGTCAGCGAGACCTCCTCAGTCAGGCCTCGTTGGTTAGACCTCGTCAGTTAGACCTCGTTGGTTAGACCTCGTCAGCCAAACCTCGTCAGCCAGGCCTCGTTGGTTAGACCTCGTCAGCCAGACCTCGTTGGTTAGACCTCGTCAGCCAGACCTCGTCAGCCAAACCTCGTCAGCCAAACCTCGTTGGTCAGACCTCGTCAGTCAGACGTCGTGGGTTAGACCTCGTCAGCGAGACCTCCTCAGTCAGGCCTCGTTGGTTAGACCTCGTCAGTCAGACCTCGTTGGGTAGACCTCGTCAGCCAGACCTCGTCAGCCAGGCCTCGTTGGTTAGACCTCGTCAGTTAGACCTCGTTGGTTAGACCTCGTCAGCCAAACCTCGTCAGCCAGGCCTCGTTGGTTAGACCTCGTCAGTCAGACCTCGTTGGGTAGACCTCGTCTGCCAGACTTCGTCAGCCAGACCTCGTCAGTCAGACCTCGTTGGTTAGACCTCGTCAGTCAGACGTCGTGGGTTAGACCTCGTCAGCGAGACCTCCTCAGTCAGGCCTCGTTGGTTAGACCTCCTCAGTCAGATCTCGTCAGTCAGACCTCGTTGGTTAGACCTCGTCAGTCAGACCTCGTTGGGTAGACCTCGTCAGCCAGACTTCGTCAGCCAGACCTCGTCAGTCAGACCTCGTTGGTTAGACCTCGTCAGTCAGACGTCGTGGGTTAGACCTCGTCAGCGAGACCTCCTCAGTCAGGCCTCGTTGGTTAGACCTCCTCAGTCAGATCTCGTCAGTCAGACCTCGTTGGTTAGACCTCGTTGGTTAGACCTCGTCAGCCAGACCTCGTTGGTTAGACCTCCTCAGTCAGATCTCGTCAGTCAGACCTCGTTGGTTAGGCCTCGTTGGTTATACCTCGTCAGCCTGATCTCGTTGGTCAGACCTCATTGGTTAGACCTCGTCAGCCAGACCTCGTTTGTTAGACCTCGTCAGTCCGACCTCGTTGGTTAGATCTTGTGAGCCAGAACATGTCGGTCAGGCCTGGTTGGTCAGGCCTCAGTCACTCAGCACACTATTACAAACATATACCCCATATGACGTAAACAATTGCAATTAAATTAGCAATAGAAAAAATGGTATTTAAAAAAATATTGGTAAAAAAAACGATGGGAACGGTAATTGTGAATTCCGAGCTTACACAAAGCGTGATAGCGCAAAATAAATTACGCACTTAAAAGTGTGCTATACAATAGCAAATTAGACCCTATGTTTTATTAACGGACGGTGTGGGAAACAAATTATCCTGTGTTCAACCAAGATATCAGACACATACTTGCTATATTAAGCCCGATATATCCCGCGCAGGCTTCCCCTGAAAGGTTTACTCCTTTGACAACAAAAGTCTCTGAAATGAACAGACGCGCGGAACCGACAAACACGCGGCGCTGCCCCTGGCAACCAATCCCTTGGTGCCGCGAGGGAAAACAACAACGAAAAACCGGCTCACTCCTCCAGGAAGCGTGGCAGGAAATACAAGTGAAATACTGCGACGCCGGTTAGGTTTTTCCTCGCTAAATGCCTTTTACAGACTGCCATTGGCCCCCCACACAATGTTTTACCGACTCCCATTTTTGTGTGCAGTCGCTTTATTCCTCATCAGACTAACACCTCGGAACCGCGTCGGTCTTCCACGGGATGTGGGTTTCCTTTTTCCCTTTCCTCTTTCCCTTTTTCCCTTTCCCCTGCCTTTCTGGATCTTTCCCGCGGCTCGGCCGATTCGGAGCAATATTTATCTGGAAGGCATGGACTTAACACCGCTAGAAAGATTATAGTATTAAATTAGAGGTAGGCGCTTACCACGATGTAGCTTCCTGAGTGAGGATTCGCTTCCCTCCCTTGCTCCCCCCCCCTCCCCTCCACTCTCACCCTCTGACCGTCTGATCCCCCCCCCAATCCGTCGCCTCCCACACCCCTGTTTGTACTGCCCCACCTGGCAGAGCGCTCCACCAATAAGCCGCTAAGGAGGTTTATTAGGATACAGAGGAACTCTTAAAGAAACCATTTGCCTGCTTGGATATATAGTTTTTATTCGCCGACAGTCGTGTACACCAGATCTCGGGTTGGGGAGGTGTTGTCTTTTTTTGTGGGTGGTAGTTGGGGGGGGGGGGGTATAGGTATGGGGGGCAGAAGGTGGAATAGGAGTAGCCAAGTGGATCAAGATTGAGAAAGGGAAGTGCCTTTGTATTTGGCAATAGCTTTTATGCAATTAAATAAAGTTGTTAGATCCCTTATATAATTATATACTTTTATGTATTTATGTATATGTTCTATTTCTTTATATGTATATTTTCATGGCTTATATTTTATTTGTATAGATATATTTTCTAAATAATTCTATGCAATATACTTTCTACATATTTCTATGTAATATGGTACTTTCTATATATGTCTATGTAATATGGTACTTTCTACATATTTCTATGACATATGGTACTTTCTACATATTTCTATGTAATATGGTACTTTCTACATATTTCTATGTCATATGGTACTTTCTACATATTTCTATGTCATATGGTACTTTTTACACATTTCTATGTAATATGGTACTTTCTACATATTTCTATGTAATATGGTTCTAAATAGTTATATGTAGTATATCATGTATAAGCCTATATATATATATTCAAAATTGTAACTGTTTAACAATGCCATGTCTATGGTCTTCCTGGTATTCTCAGCATTTATTCACAGTCCCTTGGTTGATATATAAAAGGGGCGACATTTTTGGGATAACTGGGGATAAGACCTGTTGATATGGGAGAGGAAGTGGGGTTGGGTGGGAGGGTGGGGCACATGAAAGCAGCGCTGGGCGGACTCGTGTAGGGCTTGATCCCCGGCCACGATCGCTGGAGAGGGAGAACTTTAAGTATGCACTTCAGTTGCACTAGGGTACTTTGCAAAGGTACTCATCTCGCACAAGGGTACTTTACAAAGATACTTATCTTGCATTAGGGTACTTTACAAAGGTATTAATGTTCCACTAGAGTACTTTACATATGTCTAATATGAATGCAGGGGGGGGGGGCGGTCCAAGGGGTCTGACCCCCCCCTCCCCCTTTTTGTGGAAGAACGCCATTTTACCAGAATGCTTGAATAAATAATATATGCACAAAACTGTGCTACTATAGATTCTCACTTTAGAACGGGCAACATTCTACTCCTAGCCCTGTGGTTGTGACCTGCATGAACTCATAACAAAATGATGCCGGCGGAACAGACAGTCAGGTGGTATTATTCAGGCTGGATTTATGTTTTATGCCACCTTTGTGCACCCGTGAGATAAACCGGGTTAAGTAACCTCCTGTGTGATGTGATGAGTGACAACAGTCTCTGTCTGTATTATAGGACATGGGGATACGGGGGCCTAGTTTTGATCATCGGCTCGTGTGTGTGCCGCTTATGTTTCAGACTGCGAAAGATTCGAGGAGGAGAACACTTGACTTGGAGAAAGACCCATCGAGCTCTGCACACGGGAAGGGGTAGAAAGCATCCAGCGATTTATAAATCTGCACCCCCCCCCCCCCCTCCTCCATAATCTTTGGTCTTTGGTATACGGCGCAATGGTGACAATGGTGGGATAGGGGGGGGAATGAGGAAAATGGTGACCCGGTCGCCCGTTAATGTGATGAAGGTGGCACCAAAGATGTAGATGGGACAAGTGTCCGGGGTTAACACAGCACAGATCAAAGGCCAAAGGGTCTCGGTACCTCCGAGATTCACGTCTTTAACCCAGCCGCTTCAGCTGTTTGGCAGCCATTCTGACGGCAGTTGGGTTCGATTTTTGCCGCACTTAAGATTAATTCAACGCCATAAAACCGCCGTTAATCGCAGCCCGCAGACATGTTTGTGACATGATACTCTCGCCAGCGGACAATTTCTGATATTACAGACGGGTTGTTTGGACTTATTCGGGAACATTTGGAGCCCTAAGTTGGGTCGCAATGCAGAGAGGAAAAATCGTCTCCGGCCGACTTTAAGTGATATTTAGTGGCACTTTGCCGACCGCTACCGCTGGATGGGATCGCACAGGGCTGAATCACTTGGTGCTTTGTCACTGTCTCAAGTTTCTAAGGACAAATTAGGAAAGCCAACAGTGAAATTCGGTCAGCTACTTTAGCACACACTCGGTACGAGGGCGGACTCATGTAGGGCTTGATCTCCCGGCCACGATCGCTGGAGAGGGAGAACTTTAAGTATGCACTTCAGTTGCACTATTGTACTTTACAAAGGTACTCATCTTGCATTAGGGCACTTTACAAAGGTAGTAATCTTCCACTAGAGTACTTAACAAATGTCTAATATGAATGCAGGGGGGGGGGGGTCCAAGAGGTCTGCCCCCCCCCCCCTTTTTGTTGAAGAACGCCATTTTACCAGAATGCTTGAATAAATAATATATGCACGCAACTGTGCTACTATAGATTCTCACTTTAGAACGGGCAACATTCTACTCCTAGCCCTGTGGTTGTGACCTGCATGAACTCATAACAAAATGATGCCGGCGGAACAGACAGTCAGGTGGTATTATTCAGGCTGGATTTATGTTTTATGCCACCTTTGTGCACCCGTGAGATAAACCGGGTTAAGTAACCTCCTGTGTGATGTGATGAGTGACAACAATCTCTGTTTGTATTATAGGACACGGGGATACGGGGGCCTAGCTTTGATCATCGGCTCGTGTGTGTGCCGCTTATGTTTCAGACTGCGATGTATTTTTGCTAACAAAACTCGAGGAGGAGAACACTTGACTTGGAGAAAGACCCATCGAGCTCTGCACACGGGAAGGGGTAGAAAGCATCCAGCGATTTATAAATCTGCACCCCCCCCCCCTCCTCCTCCATAATCTTTGGTCTTTGGTATACGGCGCAATGGGGACAATGGTGGGATAGGGGGGGGGAGGAGGAAAATGGTGACCCGGTCGCCCGTTAATGTGATGAAGGTGGCACCAAAGATGTAGATGGGACAAGTGTCCGGGGTTAACACAGCACAGATCAAAGGCCAAAGGGTCTCGGTACCTCCGAGATTCACGTCTTTAACCCAGCCGCTTCAGCTGTTTGGCAGCCATTCTGACGGCAGTTGGGGTAGATTTTTGCCGCACTTAAGATTAATTCAATGCCATAAAACCGCCGTTAATCGCAGCCCGCAGACATGTTTGGGACATGATACTCTCGCCAGCGGACAGTTTCTGATATTACAGACGGGTTGTTTGGACTTATTCGGGAACATTTGGAGCCCTAAGTTGGGTCGCAAAGCAGAGAGGACGGTACGAGGCGGACTCGGTACGAGACAGACTCGGCACGAGGCGGACTCGGTACGAGACGGACTCGGTACGAGACAGACTCGGTACGAGACAGACTCGGTACGAGACAGACTCGGTACGAGACAGACTCGGCACGGGACATACTCGGCACGGGACAGACTCGGTACGGGACAGACTCGGTACGAGGCGGACTCGGTACGAGGCGGACTCGGTACGAGACAGACTCGGTACGACGCGGACTCGGTACGAGGCGGACTCGGTACGAGACAGACTCGGTACGAGGCGGACTCGGTACCAGGCGGACTCGGTACGAGACAGACTCGGTACGAGGCGGACTCTGTACCAGGCGGACTCGGTACGAGACAGACACGGTACGAGGCGGAATCGGTACGAGACAGACTCGGTACGAGACAGACTCGGTACGAGACAGACTCGGTGCGGGACGGACTCGGTACGAGACAGACTCGGTACGAGACAGACTCGGTGCGGGACAGACTCGGTACGAGACATACTCGGTACGAGACGGACTCGGTACGAGACAGACTCGGTACGAGACAGACTCGGTACGAGACAGACTCGGTGCGGGACAGACTCGGTACGAGACAGACTCGGTACGGGACAGACTCGGTACGGGACAGACTCGGTACGAGACAGACTCGGTGCGGGACAGACTCGGTACGAGACAGACTCGGTACGGGACAGACTCGGTACGGGACAGACTCGGTACGGGACAGACTCGGTACGAGGCGGACTTGGTACGAGGCGGACTCGGTACGAGGTGGACTCGGTACGAGGCGGACCCGGTACGAGGCGGACTCGGTACGAGGCGGACTTGGTACGAGGTGGACTCGGTACGAGGTGGACTCGGTACGAGACAGACTCGGTACTAGGCGGACTCGGTACGAGGCGGACTCGGTACGAGGCGGACTCGGTACAAGGCGGGCTCGGTACGAGGCGGTCTCGGTACGAGGCGGACTCGGTACGAGGCGGACTCGGTACAAGGCGGACTCGGTACGAGACAGACTCGGTACGAGGCAGACTCGGTACGAGGCGGACTCGGTACCAGGCGGACTCGGTACGAGACAGACTCGGTACGAGGCGGACTCTGTACCAGGCGGACTCGGTACGAGACAGACACGGTACGAGGCGGAATCGGTACGAGACAGACTCGGTACGAGACAGACTCGGTACGAGACAGACTCGGTGCGGGACGGACTCGGTACGAGACAGACTCGGTACGAGACAGACTCGGTGCGGGACAGACTCGGTACGAGACATACTCGGTACGAGACGGACTCGGTACGAGACAGACTCGGTACGAGACAGACTCGGTACGAGACAGACTCGGTGCGGGACAGACTCGGTACGAGACAGACTCGGTACGGGACAGACTCGGTACGGGACAGACTCGGTACGGGACAGACTCGGTACGAGACAGACTCGGTGCGGGACAGACTCGGTACAAGACAGACTCGGTACGGGACAGACTCGGTACGGGACAGACTCGGTACGGGACAGACTCGGTACGGGACAGACTCGATACGAGGCGGACTTGGTACGAGGCGGACTCGGTACGAGGTGGACTCGGTACGAGGCGGACCCGGTACGAGGCGGACTCGGTACGAGGCGGACTTGGTACGAGGTGGACTCGGTACGAGGTGGACTCGGTACGAGACAGACTCGGTACAAGGCGGGCTCGGTACGAGGCGGTCTCGGTACGAGGCGGACTTGGTACGAGGCGGACTCGGTACGAGGCGGACCCGGTACGAGGCGGACTCGGTACGAGGCGGACTTGGTACGAGGCGGACTCGGTACGAGGTGGACTCGGTACGAGGTGGACTCGGTACGAGACAGACTCGGTACAAGGCGGGATCGGTACGAGGCGGTCTCGGTACGAGGCGGACTTGGTACGAGGTGGACTCGGTACGAGGCGGACCCGGTACGAGGCGGACTCGGTACGAGGCGGACTTGGTACGAGGCGGACTCGGTACGAGGCGGACTCGGTACGAGGCGGACTCGGTACAAGGCGGGCTCGGTACGAGGCGGTCTCGGTACGAGGCGGACTCGGTACAAGGCGGACTCGGTACGAGACAGACTCGGTACGAGACAGACTCGGTACGAGGCGGACTACGTACGAGACAGACTCGGTACGAGACAGACTCGGTACGAGACAGACTCGGTACGAGACAGACTCGGCACGGGACAGACTCGGTACGGGGCGGACTCGGTACGAGGCGGACTCGGTACGAGGCGGACTCGGTACGACGCGGACTCGGTACGAGACAGACTCGGTACGAGACAGACTCGGTACGAGGCGGACTCGGTACGAGGCGGACTCGGTACGAGACAGACTCGGTACGAGACAGACTCGGTGCGGGACAGACTCGGTACGAGACAGACTCGGTACGGGACAGACTCGGTACGGGACAGACTCGGTACGAGACAGACTCGGTACGAGACAGACTCTGTGCGGGACAGACTCGGTACGGGACAGACTCGGTACGAGGCGGACTTGGTACGAGGCGGACTCGGTACGAGGTGGACTCGGTACGAGGCGGACCCGGTACGAGGCGGACTCGGTACGAGGCGGACTCGGTACGAGGCGGACTTGGTACGAGGTGGACTCGGTACGAGACAGAGTCGGTACGAGGCGGACTCGGTACGAGGCGGACTCGGTACGAGACAGACTCGGTACGAGGCAGACTCGGTACGAGGCAGACTCGGTACGAGACAGACTCGGTACGAGGCGGACTCGGTACCAGGCGGACTCGGTACGAGACAGACACGGTACGAGGCGGAATCGATACGAGACAGACTCGGTACGAGACAGACTCGGTACGAGACAGACTCGGTGCGGGACGGACTCGGTACGAGACATACTCGGTACGAGACGGACTCGGTACGAGACAGACTCGGTACGAGACAGACTCGGTACGAGACAGACTCGGTACGGGGCGGTCTCGGTACGAGACGGTCTCGGTACGAGACGGACTCGGTACGAGATGGACTCGGTACGAGACAGACTCGGTACGAGACAGACTCGGTACGGGACAGACTCGGTACGAGACGGACTTGGTACGAGACAGACTCGGTGCGGGACAGACTCGGTACGACGCGGACTCGGTACGAGGCGGACTCGGTACGAGACAGACTCGGTACGGGGCGGACTCGGTACGAGACGGACTCGGTACGGGGCGGACTCGGTACGAGACGGACTCGGTACGAGATGGACTCGGTACGAGACAGACTCGGCACGGGACAGACTCGGTACGGGGCGGACTCGGTACGAGACAGACTCGGTACGAGACAGACTCGGTACGAGACAGATTCGGTGCGACAGAGGAGAATAGTGCCAAATATAATCATTGAATATCCGAGTCAAAGCTTCTGTAGGAGTGATAGAACATTGTGATTTACGATTTAGCAATTTAACAATCGATTTAATGGCAGTTTGAATGCCGTAGTCCCCATATTATCGCTCATTTGATCATCGCGCAATGGCGTTGCGACGGTTACACGGCTTTGGCGGCGGTCCGCGACAGCCGTAGGTCGTGACCTTGATCTGGCGTCCCCCCGGGGGCGGCGCTCACGAGATCTACAACGTGGATCTCCTCCGGTGTCCCCTCAATAAATGTACACTCCATTTACTCTGTCACCACCACGACTGGGCAGACTGGCTAAACCCCCGAGCTAAATCATGGTAGGGGCAGTAGATAAAAGAGGACCAGAAAAGTAAAGGGATATATATACATAGTCCGTGAGCGATGGTGATCGCGGAAGAAGGGGAACCAGCCGGATCAGACACATGCAGGGAGCGAGGCAATGAAAGTCCACTGTTCATTCTACAGTGTACAAGACGCTGATTCCAGCGGTCTTTCTTAGCGACAGCTGCGACCGAAGACCTTCCACCAGAGTGCATCCCAGTCTGGCTGCTCAGCCCATTGCTCTCTTCCACCACCCCCCCCCCCCCCCCCCTGCCACGCCCTCACCCCACGCCCACGCTGGAACCAATCCCGGCAGAGCAGCAGTGGCGGCGAGATCCAAGAATAGACACCCGTTACGTCCAATTACGGGCGAGTTCTCAGAGGTCTCCTCCGAAACGACTTAGCGATGGAACACAAGGCAACAAAGGGTTAAAGCTAAAAAAAATCCCCAGTCCGACCGTTCCGCCACAAGGACATCACAGAGATGAAAACCGCAGGCATTGAAGGGTTAGTAAGGCTATTTCAGAGAATTGTGGACAGTCATGCAATTGGCATCACTGAGACGAAGATGGAGTCTGCCGGGCTGACAGTAAGTGATGTGCCTTGGCCGGGTAGAGAGGAGGGGTTTTTGGGGTGGACAGGGGGGCGAGGGTGGGGGACGGGTGCAGGTCACATGGGAGTTGGGGTTGTGGATGGAGCTAAGAGGTATTGTCATTTAAGAATTTGGGCCCGGCTAAAAAAGGAAAGACAAAATTGATGTTGAGGGCGGGAGTTGGAGCAGGGGGGTGGGGGGGGGGGGGTGACGTCTGATGGGAGGAGGGGATCGTACCCTTATTGGATTGCCGGGCTGAGGGCGACTAGGGGTCGGTTGGTTGTATATTCAATACGCTTTAACCAATTCTGGTCATATCCCGCCAATGGGAGAAGGAAGAGAGAGTTGGGCCATGTCCCCGAGGGTAACCCCCTACTCTTTGCCAAGAAGGACATGGGATCTTTATCCTGCGAACTCACAGACATGACCACAGCGGGGCGCGAACCACCGACCCACAGATTCGAGATGGTGTGTGGTCTGTACGTTCTTTTGTAGGCTACATGGGTTACCATACACACAGCCATCATGGCCGCCATTTTGAATTGCATGACCCACCTAGCCACCACCCGCTCCCCGCCCCCCGCCCTCATACACATCTACCCTTCACCCCTCTCCCCCTGCCCGCCACGAACGGTAAACGGCTTAATTGCTTGTTCAAAACTCCCATCGCCAATAATTTCCCCAGGGAAGCTAACGGCAAACGCTTCAACAACTACGGATGGCCCCAGTCCCCCCGCCAGCCTCATCCCTCTCATTCCTGGTGGCGTGGTCACGTGACCTGGGGTTAGGAATGTGACCTTGAAGGCGACCCTTTGCGCGTCACGTGTGAGCCGCATTGACGGCAGACGACATTTATTCACAGAGACAACCGTTCTGACTCGACTCGACTCGACTCGACTCGACTCGACTGGAACGAATTCACAACAATCAACTGTTTTACCCCGCCGATGACAACCCTTTCATGAATTCTTGTCTTCTTGTCTATTACATAAGTATCTTTCTCTTGTTATTCATAATAAGTTATTCCCATCAAACGATTCTATTTTCATAGACACCACTTCATACTGGTCATTTTTGTCCTTAACAAATGTCATTTTTGTCCTTAACAAATGCCATTTTTGTCCTTAACAAATTCCATTTTTGTTCTTAAAACGTCCATTGTTGTCGCTTACAAGTCCATTGTTGTCGCTTACAAGTCCATTGTTGTCGCTTACGAGTCCATTGTTGTCGCTAACAAGTCCATTGTTGTCGCTAACAAGTCCATTGTTGTCGCTTACAAGTCCATTGTTGTCGCTAACAAGTCCATTGTTGTCGCTAACAAGTCCATTGTTGTCGCTAACAAGTCCATTGTTGTCGCTAACAAGTCCATTGTTGTCGCTAACAAGTCCATTGTTGTCGCTTACAAGTCCATTGTTGTCGCTAACAAGTCCATTGTTGTCGCTAACAAGTCCATTGTTGTCGCTTACAAGTCCATTGTTGTCGCTAACAAGTCCATTGTTGTCGCTAACAAGTCCATTGTTGTCGCTAACAAGTCCATTGTTGTCGCTAACAAGTCCATTGTTGTCGCCATTTTTGCCCTTAACAATTAAATGTTCATTTACATTGGTTTGCACTTAATTCCAGTGACACATTTTATGATTTACTATTTGAATCAATCATCGTCATAAACCTGTATTCGCGGGGTTACGCTCCAGCCATGAGTCCGTGTGATGCAGCCTACCCTAACCCCAATATTTTTAATGCATATCCTTTTATATTATATTCATATAAAATGAACCAAATGCAGCTGTTTGTATAGCAACGCAGGCTTGTTTTTCCCACAGCCCTTTTATTTCATATTTATTTGCAATCCGTGATACCTCAAGCCGGAAAGGGCACCATGGTCTCCATGACAACTAATTTCCTGGGACATTGCGTCGTCGCCAGTTAGTTTCGCACGCACCACGATCCAGTGTCGCGGAGCGAGGTAAAGGTCGCACAACAGTAACAAGGTTGTATACCAGTGACCGCAGTCTGTAGACACGCACGGTGTTATTCCCTTGGAAATGACATCCAATTAGACCAGACATGTTTATGCAAGCAACCTTTTTCTGGAATGACATCGATAAATAAATAAATGAACATATATAATATATATATATATATATATATATATATATATATATATATATATATATATAGGTGGTGTCTCTAATTTAACAATATATGTATATATATAAATATATTTCGGGATCTTCCAAAATTCGGACGAACTTTCCCTGGATATTTCCCCTTCTGATGCCTTTACACATCTGGTAGCGCTCCCCCCCCACCCCCCCTCTCTCTCTCTCTCTCTCTCCCTTTCTCGCCTTGTTTTAGGATGGACACAGTCATTATGACGTATGGATCCCCGCTTACCCCCCCCCCCCCCCCGCCGCCCGACCCCCTTACGCGTACTCCCCTAGCTGGCAGCGCCCAATGACGGCAGGGGTTCTGGGCCATGGCATTTATTAATTGACAACGAGATTCTAGTGACATGGAGGTTTATCTTCCTACCTCCTGCCTCTCCACCCGATAGGTAAAGCTCCGTTACCGCCAGACTGCCCAACGAGGGGGGCGGAGGCGGG